>LS518946.1:3194-23084 GCA_900490845.1 Pristionchus japonicus
GCCTTGATATTAGGGAATATCAGGGCCGTAGAGACTTGGGAAGTGTGTACGAGAACCATAGAAGTGAATAAACTCAGCAGCACTAGCTTTGGGCCGTCGGGCCGTAGGGCCGTACTTTAGGGTCTTGGGCCGTTGAGTTGAGTCACGGTCGTAGCCTTGATATTAGGGAATATCAGGGCCGTAGAGACTTGGGAAGTGTGTACGAGAACCATAGAAGTGAATTAACTCATCAGCACTAGCTTTGGGCCGTCGGGCCGTAGGGCCGTACTTTAGGGTCTTGGGCCGTAGGATTCAATCACGGCCGCTGACTTGATAACAAGAAGGTCAGGTTGGAAATTTGTGAACGTCCGTGACGCGAAGGACGGTAGGAGAAGTGATTGAGGGTTGTAGTTTGTGGAAAGGGCCGTATGACCGAAGGGAAGTTGTTCCTGGGCCGTACGAATGATTGTGGTCGTTACCGTAGTTGAGGGCAGTAATTCCTTAAATGTAGCCTATCAGGGCCGCAGAAATAGCATGAGGGCCGTCCTTTAGGGTCTCGGGCCGTAGGGCCGTACCCGTGGGCCGTGCCCGTCTTTTAGGGACACCCCGATAATTTTGAAGTTGAAAAGGTTTTGCAGAAATTTGCGAGACTTGCTGACATCATTATCATCTTTCCATGTAATGGTCAAATTCGGAAGAGGCCCTCGAAGAGCCTATCAATGGAATATTGTGATTTCGAAAACAAAGAAGTATGGACTTTATCGAAAAGTTCGGTATCGCTACTTATGATGTCTCCTTGTCTCTTGAACCAGAAGTTCTACAAATTGCAAAACTATTCTGAATATGAGAATGAAACCGGTTTGTACGTACCCCGTCGTAATCCTCTCTTCTGTATGGACCACCGTCACCATAACCGTATTTCAAAGGGTGCATGAAATAGTTGTGGGCTGGTATCACTCCAACGAGTTGAGGTTGATCATCATTCTGCAAAAGTACGAAAGTACAACAAATGTTAATTGAAATACCCGAAAATCCAAGGATATCTGGGAAATATCAGGAAGATTTGCCGGTTTTTCAAGGAATGCATTCACTGCGGCTGCGAATGTGCGACAGGTCTGAAACATTTTATTTGGTCATCAGGCTGATTACTTGATTGGATGATTCGTTGGTTTTTGTTATTGGCACCACTCTTTCCTTGATAGAGAAATGGACGATAATTTTCTTCCAAAAATAAACAACCTTGCGGAAACTGTTGAGGTCCTTGCATTTACCATTCGTTCTCAGAAATCCACAGATTACTAATAGAGTCAGAACGGGTAGATCATTCAGTTTGATTGGTTCGGGCTCAGATATTATGAAATCATCGATTGATCCAACGTTTGGGACCTAAAATTGCTGATGTTAGAAACCTCACACTCCGTTTTGTGTTTGGAGCTTGATGCAGCGTCTTTAGAGAATAATCAAGCAATCAGGAGACATACGAAGTAGGTCGGTACGTACTCCCCACTAGCATCTGACGTTTCTTCAACACAAGGTTGTTGATCGATCGATCGATTGGGTTCCTGAACAGTACGGTTTGATTACGGTAAATTGTGGAAGGAAAACTGACTTGCTCAACGATTTCATCGTTTCTCCTACTGCAAAACGAGAGAAGAGGAAGGAGGAAGTAGTTGAAGAGCCTCGATCTCTTCTTTGATCTATCCTCGACGATTGACCGATTCACTTCGGGTGGATCCTGAATGGAATTAGTTACAGAAACCTTCGACATTAGTGAGTACGTTCCTTTAGACCACACCAAGAACTTACAACCCCCGAAATCGGATCAACAACGAGCAAACTCACATCCATTCCTCTATCCGACCGAACAGTGAGGAGGAAAGGAGTAGAAATGGAATGGAGAATACGTGAGAATTCAGAACGGAGAAGTAGAAAACAAAATTGATTGAATTTCAATCGATTCAATGCAAATTTGTCATTACTTAATTCAAGATCCGGTGACTTTGCACTATGAAGTGAGTCCATAAGCAAAGTGAATGAACGTCAAAAAATCAGCTTGATACTTAATATTGCAGCAGGAAACAATAAAAAAATATTAAAAAAATAATAAATGTTCCTTTTGCTAAGCTGCTAAATACAATTCACAATAACAGCAGAGACCATCAGAGAACATTACAGTAGTTTATCGATTAGGCTTGTTCCGATCACAAATTCATTCCCCAACCAACATGAAATAGCTGGAGAGCGGTCGAAGTGAGTTGAACCAAATCTGTCTTCTGATTTGTGGCACCTCGATAGTTGTACGAGATCCAGTAGCCCTTACGAATTTTCTTTCGTAGGAAATGATACCAGAATCCAGTTGGAAACCCTGAAAAAAATCGACGATTTTTAGAGTCCCTTTTTTACGTAATCCCTTCTTGTTTCTTCAGTGAAATACAGTTTGCATATGCTGTGAATATTTTCACATGTTGTCAATTGTATGGATGAGGGAGTTGTAAAGAGATAAAAAAGAGGGAAAGAAGAAAGAGAAACAAGAACTTGAGATTACTCACCAAAGAACGAAGACTGGACGGGTGATTGTACTAGGAAAGTCATCCTAGCGATTGAATCGAGTTCATTGAAAAATGCATCTGAACTTGAAAAAAAATGAAAAAAGAATATTTATAAGTTTATAAACTATCTTTCACCTGGGTCAGACAATTTAAACTGAGATATGCCGAGATAGACTCTAAGTTTAGTCCTTCTTTTGCTCCAAAGATGCAGAATGTACGAACTGAAATAGGGTTTAAAATAGAAAATGAAAAAAAAGTATTTTTGCTTGAATTTAAAATAAAATATCTATTTCATCTGGCTAACATTTAGTAATGAGTTCGTGAAAGAATTTGTTGTTAAAATATCCAGCTCACCTCATTTCGTCCGAGAATGTAGTAACGCTCACATGGACGCATTCAAAATTGAATATGTTTTGTAGCATTTTGCGAGCCTTTTTGAGATCATTCTCGTCCTCCACTCCTATGTGAAGTTCCTTCACGGAACCACGAAGAACCTATCGAATGATGTGGTAGCATGACATCGAGATTAAGAGTCAGGGAACGAATTTTTACCTGTGTGAAGAGTTCGGTATCACTGTTTTCGATATCTCTTTGTCCTGTGAAACAGACGAACTGCAAACGCGAAATTTCTTACAATAAAATTTATGTATATCTAGAAGGTGTGTCTATACGTTATCTGCAAACGGTGTCTGTTTGCTTCACTTGTCAGATATAAAAATACTCTGACTTCCACAGTTTCAAATTCTTCTTTGACTGGCCATGGTAGATAAAGTGAAGAGGTGCAATGACATTGGAAACTTACTCCATCATCATTTCGAAATCGACTCGAGAGGCCATCAGGAAAGCAGTATTGCAGGGGATGAATGAAGTAGTTGTGGGTGGGAATTGAAACGTCGATGCGAGGTGTATCGACATACTACGTATTACAATTAGTCATTAATCTCAGGAATCCGAAATACCCGAAAATTCAAATGTATATCGGAAATTTGAGGAAGATTTGCTGGATTCTCAATGAATGCATTCACTGTGGCTGCGAATGTGCGACAGGTCTAAAATGTTTTTTTAGCATCCATCGATAAAGAAATAAATTTATTCGAAAATTAAACTGACTTTGCGGAAATTGTTGAGATCCTTGCAATTGCCATTTGTTCTCAGGAATCCACAGATTACCCATAGAGGCAGAAGGGGTAGATCATTCAGTTTGAATGCTTCGGGCTCTGCTATTATGGAGTCATCGTTTTATACATCGTTCGGAAACTAAAATTACTAAAATCAATTGGATACATACTTTGAACAGGCAACAAACCGATTCAGAAGGTATCAGATCCTTGTCATTCCATTTATACTTGAAACTCGATTGCTGAAATAGCGAGCCAGTATTGATTTAGAAGTCCAACAATCGGGGGACATACGAAGTTTGCCGGTGCGTAGTCTCCACTCGGATCTGACAACTCTTCAATACCAGGTTGCTGATAGATCGATCGATTGGGTTCCTGAAAAGTACGGTATCGTTGATTATAAGAAATTATGAAGGAATACACAAACACTTGCTCAACGGTTTCATCGTTTCTCCTACTACAAAACGAGAGAAGAGGAAGGATTAAGTAGTTGAAGAGCCCCGATCTCTTCTTTGATCTACCCTCGTCGATCGATCGATTCGCTTCGGGTGGATCCTGAGAAGATATCGATTAATGTAGTCGATTAACCTCGAATCGCATCAATCACTCCTAACACTCCAATGATAGGGTGAAAAACGATCAAACTCACATCCATTCCGCTATCCGACCGAACAGTGAGGAGGAAAGGAGTAGAAATGGAATGGAGAATACCTGAGAGATGAGGGATGGAATGAAGTAAACAGTTTCGATAAATATCTTTAAAAATGCAAATTAATCATTGTCAAATAAAAGATACATCAACATTGCACATTACAGGGCAGATGCACAAAAACAGAGTGAATATCATGAAAACTTGTTTCGCAATATTTCAGCTAAGATCCTCAATACAATTCACAAAAACAGCAAAGAACATAGCAGTTGTTTATCGATTAGGCTAGTTCCAATCATCAAGTCTGGCTTGCAAATGAGTGGTTGCTCCATTCAACTTGGAACAATTTGAAATTGGGCGAATTGAGTCCAGTAAGTTTTGACGGCAAGTTAGTGGACGGTTTTCCGTTATACGAAACTCTGTGGCCCTCGCGAATTTTCTTGAGTAGATAATAATACCAGAAACCTGTTGGATACCCTGTAAAACAGCCGTATGCAAGTAAAAAGTACCTAAATCAGGCATTGAAACCTGAATAATCTCAGATAACTTACCGAAGAACGATGGCGTACGGATAAATTCGATCGACAGTCTACGCTTCTCAAGTTTAACCGAAATTGCGTTTGAGTTGAGTTTGTTGAAAAATGCATCTGAATGCATTAAATTACAATACTGCAATTTCTGATTTTCTACCTGGAACAGTCAACCCGAAATATATGCTATAGATTGAGACTTTGACGCCACTCAACTTCGATCGTTTGTGCAAAAGTTCCAGAAGAAACGAACTGAACAAGAAAAGTAATTTACAAAAAAATTACCTGTTCGTTAAGAACAGCGTTACACATGTCTCAATCAGAATTTCAATATAATTGACTATATTTATGTCATGATTGAGCGTATAGCTCTGAAGACTACCAAAACCATTGTCTGGTACCCATAATGAAACAGAATTCGGGAACAATTTCAAGGCTTACCCCATTTCGTCCGTGAATGAAACAGCTTCAATATTGATGCTTTCAAAGTTGAAAACGTTTTCCAGTAATTTGCGAGATTTGCTTTCAAAATTGTATGTTCCTTGTATTAACAGTTTCTTTACGGAACCTCGAAGAATCTATTGATTCATTATTATTTTTAGAAAGGATATAATTTAGGACCTGTGCAAACCGATCAATATCACTTGCGCTTTCCCCTCTACTTTTGAATTTGAAGAGCTATAAACACAAATGTTGAACGAAGATGTGTCACTGCTATTAGCCTTCAAACCTACCCCAATCCACTCCAAATACTTTGTGAACAAATTGTAGCCCTCAGGGTCTCCGTACTTCAGAGGATGCATAAAGTAGTTGTGGGTAAGTATTTCGCCAACGAGTTGAGGTTTATCATCATTCTGCAACAGAACGAAAGTTAAGCAAATGCTTAAAATACTTGAAAAATACCCGAAAATCCAAGGAGATCTTTGTAATCTCAGGAAGATTTGCAGGATTCTCAAAGAATTCATTCACTGCGGCTGCGAATGTGCGACAAGTCTGAAACATTCTCGATAGCTACTCAAGATTTATAGACGGACGAAACGTCTCGCATTAAGGCAAACGGAATAAATTTTCGATAGCACTAAGCAATTGAAAAACAACTAATAAATTTCTTAATGAGCGTTGTTAGGAAAAATATTTTTCTTTAAAAAAAATATAAACGAACTTTGCGAAAATTGTTGAGGTCCTTGCACTTGCCATTCGTTCTCAGAAATCCACAGATAACCAATAGAGGCAGAAGGGGTAGATCATTCAGTTTGATTTGTTCGGGCTCTGATATTATCGATCCGACGATCGAATCATTTTTGTCATTCCATCCATGTTTGAAGCGCGATTCCTGAAATTGCGAATCAATGCAAAACCCAATAATCAGGAGATATACGAAGTAGGTCGGTGCGTAGTCTCCACTAACATCTGACGCCTCTTCAACTCCAGGTTGTTGATCAATCGATTGATTGGGTTCCTGAACAGAATGGTTTGATTACGGTAATTTGTGGAAGGGAAACATACTTGCTCAACGCTTTCATCGTTTCTCCTACTACAGAGCGAGAGAAGAGGCAAGAGGAAGTAGTTGAAGAGCCCCGATCTCTTCTTTGATCTACCCTCGTCGATCGATCGATTCGCTTCGGGTGGATCCTGAGTGGATTTGGTTACAGTAACCTTCGACATTTGTGAGTACATTGCTTTAGACCACAACAATAACTTACAACCCCCGAAATGGGCTCAAAAACAATCAAACTCGCATCCATTCCGCTATCCGACCGAACAGTGAGGAGGAAAGGAGTACAAATGGAATGAATACAGTACATGCTAATCGCCTCATGCATATGCGCGCGCGGCGGCACGCCGCGTGCCGCGGCTTGCGCGGCTGTGTTTTGCAGAACAGCAAACAATTGTCATGAAAAGTGACCTCGATTTTTGGATTCTGCGTATAATTCCCCATCGATCCCACTTTTGACCCAAATTTTACAATGCTGTTTTGAAGAGCTGGAAATATTTTCTGAAAATAAATGACCCAGCGAACTAAAAATGACACAGTTGAACAAGCCCATAATCCGTAGCATTTGACACTCTTCAGTGCCGTAAACATGAAAAACATACTGAAAATCGATGAACGTTGACATTTGAGCACTTGTTCAACTGTGTCATTTTTAGTTCGCTGGGTCAGGTATTTTCAGAAAATATTTCCAGCTCTTCAAAACAGTATTGTAAAATTTGGGTCAAAAGTGGGATCGATGGGGAATTATAGGCAGAATCCGAAAATCGAGGTCACTTTTCATGACAATTGTTTGCTGTTCTGCAAAACACAGCCGCGCAAGCCGCGGCACGCGGCGTGCCGCCGCGCGCGCATATGCATGAGGCGATTAGCATGTACTGTAATACGAGAGAGGTGAAAGGAAGTAAACAATTTTGATTGAATTTGAATCGACTTATTGCCAATTTGTAGATACTTGTCTACTTGCCCGGAAGAGTGCCTAAACTTTGAACATTATAAGAAGGGTTGGAAGTAGCCCATAAACAAAGCGAAAATCGATCAAAAATCACCTAGTTTCTCAAAATAACAACAAAGAACAAATTGTATGCTACATTTACAAAGCTCCTAAAAAAGAAAAAAACTATCAGAGAACATTGTAGTAGTTTATCGATTAGGCTGGTTCCAATCACAAATTTTTGCTCTCAAACGAATGCTTGCTCCATGCAACGTGTAATAGCCGGAGAGTGGGCGAATTGAGGTCATTCAGTTTTGAAGGGCGATAAGTGGGGCGTCTTTCGTTGAATGACACTGCGTAGCCTTCACGAATTTTCTTCAGTAGGAAATGATACCAAAATCCGGTTGGATATCCTGTAAAATAGACGTATATAAGAAAAAAAGTAAGTAAAGGCATTGAATCCTATCAGATCACATACCGAAGAACAATGGACTACGGGAAAATCCAAAACTCGTTTCAAGTTTAACCGAAATGGCCATTGCATCGAGTTTGTTGAAAAATGCATCTGAATGCAAAAATTACAATACTGCAATTTCTCATTTTTTACCTGGATCAGTCAATTCGAAATATAAGATGTCAATAGAGACTTTGACGCCACTCAACTTCGATCGTTTGTGCAAAAGATCCAGAAGAAAAGATCTGAATAAGAACAGAGTTTTACAAAACAAAAAATACCGGTTCGTTAAGAACAGTGTCACACATGGTATGCATACATGGTCTAAATCGAGATTTAAAAAAAATACTATATTTATATACTGATTGAGAAATCTATGAAAAAAAAATCTATTGTGAAATGGAATTCGGGAATACTTTCAAAAAGCTCTGCCTTACCCCATTTCGTCCGTAAATATATCAGCTTCCATAACAATGCTTTCGAAGTTGAACACGTTTTTCAGTAATTTGCGAGATTTGTTGTCAATATCGTACTTCCCTTGTATGAACAATTTCTTTACGGAACCTCGAAGAATCTATTGATTCATTATTAGGTTTTCGAGTAGATATAAATTCAGACCTGTGCAAAACGATCGATTTCACTTTCGCTTCTCCCTCTACTATGGAATTTGAAGAGCTATAAACCAAAATGTTGAACGAAGATGTGTCACTGCTATTGGCCTTCAAACGTACCCCAATCCATTCCAAATACTTTAGGAACCAATTGTAGCCCTCAATGTCACCGTACTTCAGTGGATGCATAAAGTAGTTGTGGGTTAGTATTTCTCCAACGAGTTGAGGTTTATCATCATTCTGCAACAGAAAGAAGGTTGAGCAAATGTAAAAAAACATTAGGGATGGCTTGGCAAGAAAAGAAACAAGATCTTATTGGGAAATTGATCATTTTACATATTTCCCAAGATTCACATCTTCTCGAGCAAGATTCTTAAGAATCTTGCCCGCGCATTCCCCCCCAATCTGCACCGAATGACCGGTCTCCTCCCCTCAATCTCGCCGCGAATGGTATTTCAAGATTCTTGAAATGAGCAAGATTCTTCAATTTCTTAAGATTCTTGCCTCGTCTCTCTCTTTCCCACTCATTCCGCACGTTCGCGCAAGAAAGAGTGGGATCATTCCGCACTTTCGCAAGATCCCAACACATTCGTTTTTCTTGCCAAGCCATCCCTAAAAAACATTTTTAAAAAACACCCGAAAATCCAAGGAGATTTTTGTAATCTTAGGAAGATTAGCCGGGTTCTCAATGAATGCATTCACTGCGGCTGCGAATGTGCGACAAGTCTGAAACAATTCATTTTAAAAAGAAGTAGAAGTTTAAAAGACATCTATCTTATCAAACGAACTTTGCGGAAATTGTTGAGGTCCTTGCACTTGCCATTCGTTCTCAGGAATTCGCAGATTACCAATAGAGGCAGAAGGGGTAGATAATTGAGTTTGATTTGTTCGGGCTCTGAGATTATCGATCCAACGATCAATTCGTTCTTGTCAATCCATCCATGCTTAAAGCTCGATTCCTGAATTTGCCTACTCTTATTATTTTGAAAGGTCGATACAATGTCATAGTAGTCTCAATGAATCGGGGGGGGGGCATACGAAGTAGGTCGGTGCATAGTCTCCACTAACATCTAACGCCTCTTCAACACCAGGTTGTCGATCGATCAATAGATTGGGTTCCTGAGAAGTACGGTACATTCAATTACGGCAAATTGTGGAAGAAACTGACTTGCTCAACGATTTCATCGTTTATCCTACTGCAGAACGAGAGAAGAGGAGGTAGGAAGTAGCTGAAGAGCCCCGATCTCTTCTTTGATCTACCCTCGTCGATCGATCGATTCGCTTCTAGTGGGTCCTGAGAAGAGATAGAATATTATGTTACAGTACTGAAACTGTTCTTGATTTGAGCCAGTCACTAGGTGAAAGAGCACTCTAAAATCGCTCAAAATCGAGGTGAAAGCGAGCAAACTCACATCCATTATTCGATCCGACCGAACAGTGAGGGAGAAAGAAGTAGAAATGGAATGGAGAATACGTGAGAGATGAGAGGGGAAAAGAAGTAGTAAACACTTTTTATTGAATTATATTCGATTCAATGCAAATTTGCATTATTCATTTCATGAACACTCAATGCTTGCCGGGAGCAATGCGGAAACAATAGATATATCATCGGGAATTGATTATTTCGATCTGCTCCTCGCTTATTATGACGATTCTCCTGATGATATCCGAGAGCAGGCGGGTGAGATTGAGAGATGCATCTTCTCGTGACGACATCTAATTGACGATTGGGAACTGTTATTTGGGCCGTGCTGCGACACCTCTGAGTACGCGCAAGGTGGAGAATGATAATGGTAGGGATAGAATACGCTGTGAGAATAGCCCGGGCCAAAAAACAGAGAAGTGCCGACGATTGGTATGAATGGTTCGACAATCGCTCAAAAATGGCTTTATAGAAGCGGTGGCAAGTACAGCATTAGAAGTCCCAGGTGTCGCACGGAACGGGAATGAACCGACGAGTTCAGGGTGGGATATTGATAATTGGCAGAAGTGACAACCTCAGATCAAAGAACTTATAAAAAAGGAGAAGTGTTGCGTGTTTGTTACGCCCAGCGCTCTTAACTCATTATTGAATTGATAATGACAAATTAGCATTGAATCGATTCAAATTCAATCAAAACTGTTTTCTTCCTCTCCCCTCTCATCTCACACATATTCTTTATTTCATTTCTACTCCTTTCCTCCTCACTGTTCGGTCGGATAGAGGAATGGATGTGAGTTTGCTCTATTTTTGATACGATTTCGGGAGAGTTAGGGGTGATTGATGCGATTCAAGGTTCGCTAGTACTGTTCAGTAATCAATTCCTCTCAGGATCCACCCGAAGCGAATCGATCGATCGACGAGAGTAGATCAAAGAAGAGATCGGGGCTCTTCAACTACTTCTTCCTTCCTCTTCTCTCGTTCTGCAGTAGGAGAAACGACGAAATCGTTGAGCAAGTCAGTTGACGGACCACAAATTACCGTAATCAACGGTACCGTAGGGTTACCCGACATTCTCCTCCCTCCCATTCCTCATTCTCGAGTACCCGAGATGTCGGGTTATGTCACATTTCGCACTCTTCTGCTCAGGAACCCAATCGATCGATCGATCAACAACCTGGTGTTGAAGAGATGTCAGATGCTAGTGGGGACTACGCACCGACCTACGTCGTAAGTCTCCTGATTACTTAATTATTCTCTAAAGACGCTGAATCAAGCTCCTAACACAAAACGGAGTGTGTGTTCGAGGTTTCTAACAATTTTTCTGAAATTTTTACGTTACTTTTAGGTCCTGAACGTTGGATCAATCGATGATTCCATAATATCTGAGCCCGAACCAGTCAAGCTAAATGATCTACCCCTTCTGACTCTATTAGTAATCTGTGAATTTCTGAGAACGAATGGTAAATGCAAGGACCTCAACAATTTCCGCAAGGTTGTTTATTTTTGGAAGAAAATTATCGTCCATTTCTCTATCAAGGAGTGGTGCCAACAACAAAAACCAACGATCGATCTAACCAATTAATCAGCCTGAGGACCAATTAAAATGTTTCAGACCTCTCGCACATTCGCAGCAGCAGTGAATGCATTCCTTGAAAAACCGGCAAATCTTCCTGAGATTTCCCAGATATCCTTGGATTTTTGGGTATTTCAATTAGCATTTGTTGTACATTCGTTCTTTTGCAGAATGATGATAAAGCTCAACTCGTTGGAGAAATACTAACCCACAACTACTTTATGCATCCTCTGAAGTACGGAGACCCTGAGGGCTACAATTTGTTCACAAAGTATTTGGAATGGATAGGGGTACGTTATGAAATGGTCATTAAAAGTGATGAATCTTCGTTCAACTTTTTATAGCTCTTCAATTTCAAAAGTAGAGGGGAAAGCGCAAGTGATATCGATCGTTTGGCACAGGTCTAAAATTACATCCACTCGAAAACCTAATAATGAATCAATAGATTCTTCGCGGTTCCGTAAAGAAATTGTTCATACAAGGGAAGTACGATATGGGCAGCAAATATCGCAAATTACTGGAAAACGTTTTCAACTTCGAAAGCATTGTTATGAAAGCGGTTTCATTCACAGACGAAATGGGGTAAGACAGAGCCTTGAAATTGTTCCCGAATTCTGTTTCACTATGGATACTAGACCATAGATTTGATAGTCTTTAGAGCTATCTTCTCAATCAGTATATAAATATAGTCTTTTTTTTTAATTCCGATTTAGACCATGTATGCATATCATGTGTGACACTGTTCTTAACGAACAGGCAGTTTTTTTTTGCAAATCTCTGTTCTTATTCAGATCTTTTCTTCTGGATCTTTTAAGCAAACGATCGAAGTTGAGTGTCGTCAAAGTTTTTATCGACGTCTTTTCTGTCAGATTGACTGATCCAGGTAAAAAATGAGAAATTGCAGTATGTAATTTTTGCATTCAGATGCATTTTTCAACAAACTCGATTCGATGGCCATTTCAGTTAAACTTGACACGAGTTTTCCATTTTCCCGTAGTCCATTGTTTTTCGGTAAGTGATCTGAGACATTTTTAGGATTCAATGCCTTTATTTTTTCCCATATACATCTATTTTACAGGGTATCCAGCCGGATTCTGGTATCATTTCCTGCTGAAAAAAATTCGTGAAGGCTACGCAGTGTCATTCAACGAAAGACGTCCCACTTATCGCCCTTCGAAACTGAATGACCTCAATTCGCCCATTCTCCGCCTATTTCACGTTGCATGGAGCAAGCATTCGTTTGAGAGCAAAAATTTGTGATTGGAACCAGCCTAATCGATAAACAACTAAAATTTTCTGTGATGATCTCTATTCGGTTATTGTACCTCGGAGCGGTGTGAAGGGCATTTATTCAATTGTTCTCTGTGGAAATCAACATAAATGCTTGCAATAGCAATTGCTCAGTTCATGCAATCTTCCGACTCTGTATTGTTTTTTTTCTGTGATTTCAATGGAGAAATTAGCATTGAAATGACAGAAATTTAATCAATATTGTTTACTTCCTTCCCCTCTCATCTCTCCCTCATTCTCCATTTCATTTCTACTTCTTTCCTACTCACTGTACGGTCGGATAGCATAATGGATGTGAGTTTAATTGATTTCTATTCGATTTTTGGAGTGCTAGAGTTTTGTGGATCAAAAGATCAAAATATAGGCAAGACTGCATCACTCTATTACAGAAATCAATTCCACTCAGGATCCACCCGAGTCGAATCGATCGATCGACGAGGGTAGATCAAAGAAGAGATCGGGGCTCTTCAACTACTTCATCCTTTCTCTTCTCTCGTTCTGCAGTAGAAGAAACGATGAAATCGTTGAACAAGTCAGTTTTCCCTACACAAGTTCAATTTCCCTTAGTCAATTGTACCGCACTGCTCAGAAACCCAATCGATCGTTCGATCAACAACCTGGTGTTGAAGAAATGTCAAATGATAGTGGAGACTACGCACCGATCTACGTCGTAAGTCCATTACTTTGTTTGAGTCTTATCTAATGACTTGCTCCTTCATCCCAATACTGCTAATGCAAAATCAGAGTGTCAATTGCAGGAACCGAGCTCCAAGTGTGAATATGATGACAAAAATTACCTGAAACACTCTGAATCGGTTGGTTGCTTGACAGAAGTATAAGGATATTTGAATTAATTCAAGGTCTCAAACGTCGAATCAATCGATGATTCGATAATATCACAGCCCGAACCAATCAAGCTAAATGATCTACCCCTGCTGCCTCTATTGGCAATCTGTGGATTCCTGAGAACGAATGGCAATTGCAAGTACCTCAACAATTTCCGCAAAGTAACGTTCATTAAAAAATTTATTGGTTGTTTTACAATCGTTTAGTGCTATCGAAAATGTTTCAGACTTGTCGCACATTCGCAGCCGCAGTGAATGCATTTACTGAGAATCCGGCAAATCTTCCGCAGATTACCAAACTATTATTGGATTTTCGGGTACTTGCTAGGGTTGCAGGTTCGAATTCGAAATTATCGCACGAGACTCCCTTCCATTTCCTCTCTTGCGAAAAATATCGCATGAGACAGGCGGTATGTAAATAGGGAGCGATAATTTCGCGCCGATGCAAAATTTCGCATCGGTGCGAAATTATCGCTCCCAATTTGCATATCGCCTGTTTCATGAGGTATTTTTCGTGAGAGAGGGAATTTCGATTCGTTTTCTTACCGGCAACACTAGTATTTGCAAGGCTTGTGTGTTAAAATAATTTTAGCGTATTCTTGAATTTGAAGGTGTGTGAAGGTCCGCAATTGACCGTATCAATGCCGGCTCTAAACCAATTCATCCATCCTCTGAAATATCGTGATCGAGACGTATTCAAGGAATGGAGGACTTACGACGTATACTGCATTAAAATATTTCTAAAATTTGTCTTCATAATTCGTAATCCTTTTTTTCATTTTTAAGGGTATCTCCTTCTCCAGGCACGGTTGTAGCGAAATCGATTTGTTCTCGCAGGTTTTCATTCTATTTCTCTTCAAACAATTTATCTTTTTGAAGAATATTCGCGGTCCCGTAAAGAGATTGTGCATGGAATGGAAGGATGAAAGCGATATGAGCCAGACTCGCAAAGTCGTAGAGAACGTTTTCGATTTTGAATACGTCTCTCTTCGAACGATTCCGTTCACTGACGAAATGGGGTAGGGTTTTTTTTTAGGAATTTCTGTACTTTCTGGCTCCGGCCTCTCTCACTATGGACTGCTCTGAGTGCGGAGTGAGAAAAATATTAAGAATGGAATACTCTATGAGAAGTGCCGGGCCAAAACGTACAGAAGCGCCTCTTTTTCGTGCTCAGATACAATATTCTCCAATAGCATTCGTATAGGGAAATATTGGGATAGAAGATTTTGAGATGTGAATGCATTTACGGAAACTCTTATCTGAATCGATTCCGAATTACCCCCATTTTCATAGATCTTATCTTCTGCATCTCTTACATAAACGATCAACCACGAGCGATCTGAATGTGAAGATCGATATTGATAATTTCCAGTTGACTGATCCAGGTAGAACGGAGCTTATTTAAAAGTTAACAAAAACCAAACAGACGCATTTCTCAACGAACTCGATTCAATCGCAAAATCGGCTAGGCTTCATCAGAGACCCAGTAAACAACTGTTCTACGGTAAGCTATCTCAGAACCTTGTCGGAGATATATTTCATGACCATTAATGACAGAATTCATTTTACAGGGTTTCCAACCGGATTCTGGTATCACTTTCTAGTGAAGAAAATTCGTGAAGGCTACGCAGTCTCATACAATGGAAGACGGCCCACATACCAGCCTTTCAAACTCGTTCGACTCACTTCGACCACTCTCAAGATATGCAAAGTTGAATGGAACAAGTACGCATTTGCAAGCAAGAATTCGTGATTGGAACCAGCCTAATCGATAAACAACTTCAATGTTCTCTATTTTCTCTATTCGATAATTGCACCTCAGAGCGGTGTATATGATATTTATTCACTTGTTCTCTGTGGAAATCAACATAAATGCTTGCAATAACAATCGCTCAGTTCATGCGATCTTCCGACCCTACGATGTTTATTCCATTATGAGAAATTAGCATTGAAATCACAAAATTTCAATATTTTTTACTTCCTCTCCCCTCTCATCTCTCACGTATTCTCCATTCCATTTCTACTCATTTCCTCCTCACTGCTCGGTCGGATAGAGGAATGGATGTGAGCTGGCCCGTTTTTTCTTTGAGTTTAGAGCATTATTAGCGCTTGATCTGATTCAAGATAGGGTAGTACTGTACTACAGTAATCGCTTCCTCCCAGGATCCACCCGAAACGAATCGGTCGATCGACGAGGGTAGATCAAAGAAGAGTCCGGGGTTCTTCAACTACTTCCTCCTTCCTCTTTTCTCGTTCTGCAGTAGGAGAAGCGATGAAACCGTTGAGCAAGTCAGTCTTCCTTCCACAATTCACAACGATTGAACTGTCGATTCAGGAACCCAATCGATCGATCGATAAAC
The DNA here is from genome assembly GCA_900490845.1 of Pristionchus japonicus. Taxonomy (NCBI): domain Eukaryota; kingdom Metazoa; phylum Nematoda; class Chromadorea; order Rhabditida; family Neodiplogasteridae; genus Pristionchus; species Pristionchus japonicus. Next base: position 19,002 of record LS518946.1, read on the forward strand.
AACCTTGTGTTGAAGAGATGTCAGATGCTAGTGGAGACTACGCACCGACCTACTTCGTATGTCTTCTAAATGTTTTGGTTTTCACTACTGAGGCGGAATCGAGCTCGTAATGAAAAATAAACTGCCAATTTCAGAAATCGAGCTTCAAGCATGAATGGAATGGCAATAATGATATGGTGCATTGTGAATCCGTTAGTTGCCTGCGCGAAATTTCATGCTGATTACGTTACTTTTAGGTCCTGAACGTTGAATCGATCGATGATTCGATAATATCAGTGCCCGAATCAATCAAGCTAAATGATCTACCCCTACTGCCTTTATTGGTTATCTGCGGATTTCTGAGAATAAATGGCGACTGCAGGGATCTCAACAATTTCCGCAAAGTTAGCTGTTTTTCAGTTTCATCGTTCATTCGTTTTTCAAATAAGGATTGCGAACCATTTTTCAGACTTGTCGCACATTCGCAGCAGCAGTGAATGCATTCACTGAGAATCCCGCAAATCTTCCGCCGATTTTCCAGATATGCTTGAATTTTCTGGTAATTCTAAATTTAAAAAAAATATGCTTTCACTACGTGTTTACTGTTTTTTAAAGAATCCATTCAAACCTCAATTCGATGCATTAATTCCGTGCAACAACTACTTCGTTCATCCCTTGAAGCACTTTGGTTTCGAGGGCTACAATCCAGAATTTCCCTATTCGGACGGTGTTAGTAAAACAATGGCTACAATCAGTGTAAATCGTTCTTTATAATTTCCATTTGCAGATGTTTCAGATAAGTAGTAAAGGAGATATCACGAACGACATCGAACTTCACGCACAGGTTCGTAATAATTCTGTGATCTCGGGAACATATTACCTAATCAATAGGTAATTCGCGGTTCCGTTCGGAAACTGTACATAGAATGGGAGGATGAAAAAGGTTTCTACAAGGCTCGCAAGTTACTGGAGAACGTGTTCAGCTTTGAGTACGTCAATCTGGATACGGATTTTTTCACTGACGAAATGGGGTAAGTCAATTAGTGTGATTATCTTTTCCAAAAATCCTTTGTTTTTTTCTCCTTTAGGTCTTTTCTTCTGCATCTTGTACGCAAAAAAACATCCGAGATTAAAGTTGTTGTCAGAGTTTATGTTCTTAAGTTGACTGAACCAGGTAACAGTTATGTCAATTGAAATCATACAATTAAAAAGTACAGATGCATTTCTCAACGAACTCGACTCTATCGAAATTTCGGGTGCACTTTTCCAGAGTTATCCTAACCCACTGTTCTTCGGTACCCAATTTTTTATTTGCTTTAATTTTTTTTTAATTTAACCAAAAGTCACTTAGTTTCACTAATAGAAGAAGCTGGTAAGTAGGTGCTATCATCAGCATAACTACCCTTTTATCAGGATTTCCTCCCGGGTTCTGGTATCACTTCCTACTGAAGAAGCTTCGCGAAGGCTTCGCAGTCTCATACAACGGAATACGTCCCACTTATCGTCCTTCGAAACTGGTTGGACTCAATTCCCACACTCTCCAACTATCCAAAGTTGAATGGTGCACAAAATCATTTGCGAGCAAGAATTTGTGATTGGAACCAGTTTAATCGATAAACAACTTAAATTTTATGTGATTTTCTCTATTCGGTTATTGTACCTCGGAGCGGTGTAAACGATATTTTTTCAATTGTTTTCTGTGGAAATAAAAATAATTGTTTGTAATGCAATCGCTTAGTTCACGCGATCTACGATGTTTGTTCCATAAAGAGAGATTTGAATTGAAATGACACAAATTCAATCAAAGTTGTTTACTTCAATTCACCTCTCATCTCTCACGTATTCTCTATTCCATTTCTACTCCTTTCCTCCTCACTGCTCGGTCGGATAGAGGAATGACTGTGAGGTTGCTTGTTTTAGAGCCGATTCTTTGGATGATTAACGTTATGGAAGCACAACAGTAATCCATTCCGTCCAGGATCCACACGAATCGAATCGATCGATCGACGAGAGTAGATCAAAGAAGAGATCGGGGCTCTTCAACTACTTCCTCTTGCCTCTTCTCTCGTTGTGTAGCAGAAGAAAAGATAAAACCGTTGAGCAAGTGGGGTTCCCCTCCACAAATTACCGTAATCAAACCGTACTATTAAGGAACCCAATCGATCGATTGATCAACAACCTGATGTTGAAGAGATGTCAGATGCTAGTGGAGACTACGCATCGGCCTACGTCGTATGTCCATTACTTTGTTTGAGCCTTCCCTAATGACTTCCCCCCCCCCTTCATCCTAATACTCCTAATGCAAGATCAGAGTGTCAATTGCAGGAACCGAGCTTTAACTCTGAAATGAATGACAGTGATGATCTAAAACTCTCGGAATCAGTTGGTTACCTGTATGAAATTCCCCGTTATTTGAAATAATTTCAGGTCCCGTACGTTGGAACAATCGATGATTCGATAATATCAGAGTCCGAACCATTCAAACTCAATGACCTACCCCTACTGCCTCTATTGGTTATCTGCGGGTTCCTGAGAAAGAATTACAATTGCTATGACCTCAACAATTTTCGCAAGGTACATTTTTTCATCTTTCAACTGAGGAGTACGAACCATTTTTTCAGACCTGTCGCACATTCGCAGCCGCAGTGAATGTATTTATTGAAAATGCAGCTAATCTTCCATCGATTGAATACCTTGGAATATCTTTTGAGGCATAGTTGAGATTAAGATTAAAATGCCTAACACCTTTTTCAGAATAGATTCGTGTTGGGTTTCGAAGGAAAAATAAGAACTCCCGACTATTACTTTCACCCTCTGAGCAACGGGTGCTTCGCAGATGATGGTATTCAAAGATCGATCGATTGGGTATACAGTATTTTCATTTTTTGAGTCGACTGTGAGTTACTATTCTTCATAATTTGGCTGTTTCATTTATAGCATGTTTTTATAGTACGGCTGGGTCAAGTTCGAAAGAAACGTTGAAAATAACGACACAATTGATAAATTGTCTCAAGTGTGTAGCTTCCTATGCTTGCCATTATTGCATCATACAGGATTTTTTAAATCTCAATTTCAATGTTAGCTATTAAAATTCAGGTTGTTCTTGGTCCGGTGAGGGTATTGATGCTGAAGTGGAGAGATGATAAATTTGATCTCGATAAGACACGAAATATATTGCAAAACGTTTTCAACTTCATAACTGTCGAAGTTGATGTGACATTGTTCACAGATGAAATGAGGTGAGTATCAAATGTCGAATATTGCACATTTTGGCATATACGATTCCGGCATTCACTATTTTAGAAAAAAAATAGGATTCAGTTTTATTTGATACAATTAATTACAAGGAATGAAAGTTTCTTCATAATGATACAATGCTCCTTGTTCAGTTCATTGCTTGTCGATTTTATTCGGGAGAGATCGATTTCGAACAAATGCAAATTTTCCGTCAAGATTCGTTCCTTCGAGTTGACCGATCCTGGTGACTAATTATCATTTAATAATTTATTGAAGAAGTTTACAATTTAGATGAATTCCTCAACAAACTCGACTCAATGACAAAATGTGTGAAACTAAGCCAGTATCGCCGCAGTTCGGTTTTTTTCGGTTCGTATTCTAGTTATAATGAATATAATTTTTATTCACAGGTTTTCCGACCGGATTTTGGTATCATTTTCTGGTGCAGAAGATTCGCGAGGGCTTCACAGTTAGCACTAACAGTGTATGGTGTACCAAAGATCCCTCGGAATTGTCTCTGTAAGGAGTACGGTATCTCCCAGGTGTTTTCGCCTCCGTATCATCCTCAGAGTAATGGGCAAGCCGAACGTTTCGTGGATACGTTCAAGAGATCGCTGCTCAAGATGAAAGGGGAAGCACCTGAGGATGAAAACGTGCAGAAGTTCCTAATGATGTACAGATGTACACCGAATAACCAGCTGAATGGAAAGACTCCAGCTGAGGTCTTTCTTGGAAGAAAGATGAGATTCCGACTCACTCTCATGTCTCCACGGGAGGGAGAGGAGAGAAGGAGAATGAATGATACTGTGGTGACACGAGAGTTCGCCGTTGGTGAATATGTGTATTATCGTGATCGAGATGGACCGA
>LS518946.1:23184-37016 GCA_900490845.1 Pristionchus japonicus
GGCCGTCGGGCCGTAGGGCCGTACTTTAGGGTCTTGGGCCGTAGGATTCAATCACGGCCGCTGACTTGATAACAGGAAGGTCAGGTTGGAAATTTGTGAACGTCTCAAGCATTTCCGTGAAGCGAAGGACGGTAGGAGAAGTGATTGAGGGTTGTAGTTTGTGGAAAGGGCCGTATGACCGAAGGGAAGTTGTTACTGGGCCGTACGAATGATTGTGGTCGTTACCGTAGTTGAGGGCAGTAATTCCGTAAATGTAGCCTATCAGGGCCGCAGAAATAGCATGAGGGCCGTAGGGCCGTAGGGCCGTCCTTTAGGGTCTCGGGCCGTAGGGCCGTACCCGTGGGCCGTGCCCGTCTTTTAGGGACACCCAAATTATCGCTGTGGAAGCGGATTCATTCACGGATGAAATGGGGTAAGCGCGATATTTTATTTATTTTAATGTCGAATCCGATTTCATTGCTAAGTAAGCGTTACTAATACAGAATCAGAGACATACTGAATGCACCCCGTGAATCCTGGACCATCATTCGGAATACCGCTGCTATTGGTTTCGTCAATAGAATACAGCGAAAAATCGCAAGTCGAGAGCCACGTATCCCCCATGTACTACCTCCCTGATTCCTTATCCCTGTGCGACTTAAACTTTTAAAGCTGGATTATCTCGCTTTAGATTACGTCGACTAAACTCTGTCTCATAATTCTTCCTATAATGGTTCTTCGCCTCTTCTTCAGATCTTTTCTCATTCATCTTTTGCACAAAAGATCGATGGTGCGCGAATTCCAAGTCTTCATCGGCATCTCAACTTTCGAATTGGCTGATCCAGGTGTGAAGCTTAGTACGCAAACTGATACAGCATAAGAGACATACTGAATCCGCCCCTTGAAGGACTCTCATTCGGAATGAGTTGTGTAGGTGTGGCGATGCAAACCATTCAGACGCATTTCTCAACGAACTCGACTCAATGGACTGTGGCTCGACGCGCTACAGTTGGGCGTATCGCGTATCAGTTCGACTTGATCAGAGACTCCGTAAACCACTGTTCTTCGGTTGGTAATCGTAACTTCACTGATAGATAGAGAGTGTCATGGCGTTTCTGCACTTTCCCGAGCAAGAGAGCAAAAAATGAGATTTCGAAATGATTTGTTCAACAAAATAAATCTCCCCTTTTTTTAACAGGATTTCCAACCGGATTCTGGTATCATTTCCTACTGAAGAAGCTTCGCGAGGGCTACACAGTTTCGTACAACGGAAGACATTCCACCAACCTTCCGTCGAAACTGGATGGACTCGATTCGCCCACACTCGAGCTATTCAGAGTCAGATGGTTCAAAGATCAAGCTAGAATTCTGGGGCAAACTTCATGAGTCTCGAACCTGCCGTGTATGACCCAAACTCGATAAACAACAACAATGTTCTCCGATGGCATCTCCAAGTTTTCTGAATAGTATTCGGGAACCCAATTGCCAAATTGAGAAACAATATATTATATTTTGACATTCGCTTTGTGTATGCGTCCCCCTCTGGTAATGTGCATTCTCGAGGGAACTATTTTTCTATGATGATAAATTAGCATCAAATCGTTCGAAATTTAATCAAAACTGTTTACTTCAATTTCCCTTTCATCTCTCACGTATTCTCCATTCCATTTCTACTCCTTTCCTCCTCACTGTTCGGCCGGATAGCGGAATGGTTGTGAGTTTGCTAGATTTTGATCTGATTTTATGAGAGTTTGGGGTGATTGATGGTTCGCAAAAGTTCGCTGTATTACAGTAATCGCTTCCTCCCAGGATCCACCCGAAGCGAATCGATCGATCGACGAGGGTAAATCAAAGAAGAAATCGGGGCTCTTCAACTACTTAATCCTTCCTCTTCTCTCGTTCTGTAGTAGGAGAAACGATGAATTCGTTGAGCAGGTATGTTCCCATCCACAATTTACCGTAAACAGACTACTGTTTCAGGAACCCAATCGATCGATAGATCAACAACCTGGTGTTGAACAGATATCAGATGTCAGTGAAGACTACGCACCGACCTACTTCGTTTGCCTACAGATTACTGGGTCTTGTATTGATTCACAATTTCAGGAATCGAGCTTCAAACATGGATGGAAAGACAATAATGATTCGATTGTTGGATCGAAAATAGAAGAGCCCGAACCAATCAAACTCAATGATCTACCCCTTCTGCCTCTATTGGTTATCTGCGGATTTCTGAGAACAATGGGCATTTGCAAGGATCTCAACAATTTCCGCAAAGTTAGTTTTTTCTATTTTTTTCTATTTCTTATTTATTTGAATTAGGTCTTTGAATCGCAACTTATCAAATCAAATCATTTAGACCTGTCGCACATTCGCAGCCGCAGTGAATGCGTTCATTGAGAATAAAGCAAATCTTCCTGCGTTTACCGGCATACGATTGAATTTTCGGGTATTCGAAATTGGCACTTTTTTATTTTAGGCGCCAAAGTACTGCTATCCTCATCTCACCATTCCCATTGTATCTTATTCGCAAACCACGAGCGCGGTTTCATGGCGCCTAATGAAACAAATGAATTGAAATCAATATGGATTCAGTTGCAGGATGAGGATCAACCTCGACTCACAGGATCAATGCCAGCCCACAACTACTTTATGCACCCTATTCAATATGCCGTGCGTGTTCGCCCCACGACAGAACGGGCATTCGAGGGGGTACGTCAATGAAAAATATGTTACGGTTGGACAATTTGTTGGCGTTGTAGGCTTTTGAGAATGTAAAACTCGTTTAAAATCTGATATTTATAGTACATCCGGTTCGAGAAAAAAGGAGAAATCCGCGAGCTCGACTTTGTTCATGAGGTACGTACTTCGGAAGTTCTCCGGTTTCTGGACGACCCTTGACCGCGCCGAATGAAATGCTAGGCGGGAAATGAGATAGATAGGAAAACGGTTCTCTATGAATGAAGGTCGACCTGAAACAGAAGAAATGCCCACACTTCTATGTTTTCGAAGGTGATAATCCATTCACAGACTCTACGCGGTTCCGTAAGGAAGCTGTCCGTAAACTTGAAGGACGAAAATGATGTCAGCAAGGCTCGCAAATTCTTGGAAAACCTGTTCAATTTTTTCAGAGTCAGAGTGAATACAGATACGTTCACGGACGAAATGGGGTAAGTGTGATATTTTCCCTTCTTTTCAATAGTTTTTCGAGCACGGATATATTTACTTTTCAAAGTTACTAGTCAAAAAATGTCTATTAACCCTCTTGTACTTTTCAGATCATTTGTACTGCATCTTTTGCACAAAGGATCGAGGATTAGAGATATCACAGTCTTGGTCACTATTTCGAAATTCGAATTAACTGATCCAGGTATTAGTTAGCATAAATTTAATCCTCGCAATTTGTGAAGTTCAGATGCATTCCTCAACAAACTCGACAAACTCGCGACATCGGCTATACTTCATCAGACGTTCCGTAAACCACTCTTCTTCGGTTGGTTGAAGATGTTTGCATTTCCTCAACTTTAGTAAAGAAGGTCGAGTAAAATCAATTTTGCAGGATTTCCAACCGGATTCTGGTATCACTTCCTACTGAAGAAGCTTGAAAAATGCTACTTTGTCGCATACAACGGAGGCCTTCGAACCAACATACCCACAGATCTGCTTGAACTCACCTCGCCCAATCTCCGGCTATTTAGACTTGAGTGGTACCTGTAGGCAACATATTGAGCGAGAATTTGTGATAGGAACCAGCCTGATCGATAAACTACTACGTACAATTTTCTTTCTTGAAGAGGGCTGAATATTTGAAGCAAAATAAAGGGGAACTTTCCTTTCACAAGAAAGTATTGCAAAGTCCAATAAAAATGACTAGAGTATTCGTTTGATTACGAAAGCCTTTTTTTCTCTTGATGGAGCATGTTATTTTTGGGATAAAAATGTGTCGAATTGTGAGATGGAGATATAGCACGCTGTAAACTAAAAATTCTGCACCAGGTGAGCGGACGTTGAAAATAACCCTTTCCTGACTATTTTATGCGAACGATCTCTCATTTAGCAAAACGGGAATGTTCATAATTCAAATGAGGAATTATCAGTGAAATCAAAGTCAAATGCAATTTCATCTTTATTTATTTGGAAAATGCAAAAAATAATCCACAAAAAAATTGCATTGCAATTTTTTCCGGGAAAAATTTGCGGTGCAAATTTTTCGCGTTTTTTTTCTCGGTCGCCCGCTCTTCTATCTCCCAAGCAAAAGACGAGAACTCAAGTTGGAGGTCGAACCAACGACCACTCGGTTTCAATTCCACTGCTCTACAATTATGCTAAGAGCTCATGTTTCACTACACATCAATTCCGCGCAATGATTGCTCTGCTCGGGTTTGTACAGAATGGAATGGATCATTGAATGACAGTCCGATTCCTCTCAAAGCAATTTTGATATTTCACTTTCAATGCCTGTTTCTTCTTATTTTGTTAGCACACTGTTTACATTGTCAATGACGAGTCAATTATTACGGTAACAATGACAGAATGGAAACCGCTTATAGTATTTCGAGGAATATTTAACCCAACGTTCTTCGACACATTTGATCGCAGAGCATTGAGTCAGCCAATGAGATCAGATTGTCAGTGGATACCATTCCGCTCTGTAACTCTCCTCATTGCCATTCCACTCAGTACAAACCCGAGCAGCGCAGTCATTGCGCGGAATCGATGTCTAGTGAAACATGAGCTCTTAGCATAATGGTAGAGTAGTGGAATTGAAATCGAGGGGTCGTTGGTTCTACCCCAACTTGAGTTCTCGTCTTTTGCTTGGGAGATAGAAGGGCGGGCGACCGAGAAAAAACGCGAAAAATTTGCACCGCAATTTTTTCCCGGAAAAAATTGCAATGCAATTTTTTGTGGATTATTTTTTGCCATTTCATTTCTTCAATTTTTCAATCTAAAGTCGAATATTTTACGTTTCATACAATAACAACAAAATTATGATCTAAGAAATTTTGAAAGCAATTTCGAGCGTTTAGTTCTTGCCGCGCACGTGGTGCAGAATTTTTAGTTTACAGCGTGCTATATCACAAGATAGCAATCGCTTAACATTTGTCAGTAATGATTGAGTATGAAATGTAAGAGAATTTAGTACATTGAGTTTTAAAAAAATACGATAGTCCAAAGTAGTTAATAATCTCCATTCTCTGGCTCATCGAGTCTCGATTCATGGATGAGGCTCAGCATTCGGTGGTCGTTCTGCGCACTCATAGGAGCCACTGAAAACATCACTTTCACAAATAAAAAAATGCAACAAAACCGGAACATCTTTGATTTTTTGGCCCAGACTCGACCGCGTTGAGAAGTAAAGTGGGTAGTGAGAATCGAAGAAGCGCTCAGAAAACCATACCTCTGATCAAATGAGTATTATCTGCGGCAACAGGAAGTTCTGTTTCCTTGAAGAATGAGGCCTTGAACCAAACTTTCTTCCCAGTTGCAGGCAAGTTCTGAAAAACAGAATTAAATGAACACAACTCTTCTTATTTGTTTTTTCTATCAAAGTGCTATGAAGGCTGCTTAGGACGAGACTGATACGATTGATGTTCCCATTCGTTGCAGAAAAAGGCTCTGCTAATAGTAAATATAGGTGTGAACTAGTGATAGTTCGAAAAATGAATACATTGGGCATTGATATTGATCCGAAATCACTACTGCGATCTAACCTTCGCAAGATGCCACGCTGCATCGCTCGTCAGATACTCGCGATACGCGCCGTTCTCGATGTACAATTCCCTACTCTAAGCGCTGTTAAGGCTAGACAGGGCGAGAATGATACTATCAGAACATCAAGAAAACATTTTCTCAAAAACTTGCCAGAGAAAAACTGCTCAAAAACTTGCCAAACACCACCTTTTGCCCATTATCCGTCATTCCAAACATTGCACGCGATTTATAAAGTATACGAAAAAAAACTGCAGAAAAGCTACAAGCTCACCTTGACCAAGTGCCCCGCCGCCTCGCTAGTCAGATACTCGCGATACGCGCCGTTCTCGATGTACAACTTGTCCATTTTCTTCGCGAACATGTCCATGATCGTGTGCTCCCAGTCGCCGTTGTGCACCCCGAAGAGGTAGGGTTCATCGGCTGTAATGACATTAGAGGTCGTTAACCAAGGCACTTGTTATTGAGGCGCTGCTAGGCAAGTGACTATTCCGTCGTGCACCCCGAAGAGGGAGGGTTCATCGGTTAAAAGATACGTCATTTCGGGTGTAAGACTCTCTGCTGGTGAATGGCGCGAAAACTCTACGCTAACTCTTGAAAAGTACTCTACCGATCACTGTTGTGCACCCCGGACAGGTAGGGTTCATCGCCTTCAATGGTGTAAGTAAAGGGCCGATAATCAATGCTAGAGTCCGCAGCTGTGCAAGGTAAATTCAGTCCAGATGGGTTCTGAGAAATCAGATCTCATTCAATATCCTTTTAATATTCGGGCTATAGTTTTGTCACTTCTCAAAATCCTTAAAACTGGTAGGATACGCAAGAAAACTGTACCTTCAATTCCAGCAACAGGATCCTGAATGATGATGATCGCGCGGACGAGTGAGGCCAGATTGAGGAGGAATCGGGCTGAAAAGATTATAATTTTTCAGGTAATTTCTTCAAGATTGTGGTCCATTCGTCGGAACCGAGCAGAGAAAGAGCAGAGAATATTGTATTGAAGATCGGATACTTACTTGGCTCAGCGGCAGTAACATCTCCGACTTGCAGCGAAATGTGCTCCACTTTGGATGAAGTGATAATCTTGATGAGGTGTTCGCTGAAATGTTGAAATGAACAACAACAACAACAACAACAACAACAACAAAAACAAAACGCACGCTGCACTGTCCGACAACTGTTCCATCACCACTCCCATATTATCGAACGGGATGGGGAGATGCTTGCAGATCGACGTGAATTCCTCATCATTGCATCTAGAGTTTGAAATGTAAAGCTACCCGGGACGTCGAGTTCCCGTGAATAGAGTGAATTACCCGGGATACCGCAATTTCACGTTATATTTTCATTCTCCATTATCCCGGGTAACTCTCATCTTTCACTTCTACCCGGTCGGGTCCGAATTACCAGCCCCGTCAAAAAAACTCTAATCGTACCCGAAGAAGGAGACGAAGTTCACTCGGGGTTCCAGACAGAGGATCAGGTAGTCCCAGTAGCTCTTGAAGTGGAAATTGAACAGCGGGTCCATCTCGAGTTGGTATTTCTGCAAAAAATCTCTAAAGTTCTTTTTAAATATATTTTCCGGTTTCATGTAGACTGCAACTTATACATTCGAATTGTCATGCTGTTACTATTAATAAACAAGGATAACACGGTTGGATAAACCCACGAACGAATCATCAATGCAGTCAATCGAGCTGCTTGTGGTTTCTCGTTCGATCTGCTTGACGAAATCTTCCGGATGTTTGCGCAGTTTCAGGGACAACTCAAACAATGGAGCCTTGCGCTTGCGGACGAATACATTGACGTAGATGAGGCCGGATGGGGCGATCTGAAATGAGATCACCATGATAGGCTATCGAAAAACAGAGTCCTTTTTTTAAATTGGTTGTCAACACTGTAAAAATATTTATATAGTAAAATTGTTTGAATAATATGGAGAGAACCACTCTCATGTAGCTCCTTCGTTCATTTATGCTGCCTTCAGTGTCGAACATTGATCATTTTGGGGGGTCAATTTTGGGGGGTCATTTTGAGGGGTCAATTCGATGGGTCGATTTGATCGATCACTCTCTCCCCTCCCCTCACTCTTCTTCCTCCCTCATTCTTTCCCTTCTCAACCACCTCGAGCGGGCGATATCGCAGGAAATCCTCTCCCCTCTCCCCATTTGCATCCAAACTCCCTCCATAATCGAATCTTCTCCCTCACTCCCCTCGATATCGCCCGCTCGAGGTGGTTGAGAAGGAGAAGAATGGGGGAGGAAGACGAGTGAGGAGAGGGGAGAGAGTGATCTATCAAATCGACCCATCAAATTGACCCCTCAAAATGACCCCCCAAAATGATCAACGTTCGACACGGAAGGCAGCACTAGATAAAATCAAATAATGATAGTAGTTTAGAGACTTCGCAGACAAGTATAGTGTAAGGGAGTTGTAAGAGCCCTGTGAGATGCCCGCACCCCAAGACCAATAGCACGAGCCAGAGGTTAGTCGAACATCGGGGGCTTAGCTCAGTGGTAGAGCAGTCGCATACGTATCGAAAGGCCGTTGGTTCGATTCCTTCAGCCTCCATCTGTCTTTTGCACACTCCTCTGACATCTTACAATAGAAAACTAACCGCATGGTGCTTGTCCTCCGACCCGGTGAAGCCGAGTTCCGACACTAGAGGGATGCTCATTCCATAGCGAACGTAGTCGTCGAGATGGGATTGAAGGATGGGAGATGCCTGAAGTGAGAAAGTGCAGTAATTCGTTACTTCAATGGAACCAACTTACCAGCCTTAGATCGAAAGCTCTTTCCGGGACGTATTCGATAATCATGGACAGAAGGTCTTTCGGCAGTCTCTCGAGAGGAGATAAGCAAGCATCTTTAGAAGACTCCACAGGCTTGGTTGCTTCTTCTTTCTTCGAAGCCACCTTTTGCTTCAGGGCTTCATCTTGATCAGATACTTTCTCGTGTTTGGTAGATTCCACTTGATCGGAAGTAGCTTCTTTTGATTCTTGCTCTTCACTTTCGGGCTTCGCGCGCTTTGTCGGTGGTTGTGACTCCATTCTTCAAGTCAATAGATTTGGAAAAAGAATCAGTGAACAAAAAACAAGAAAAAACACAAGTAGACGCGAATGTGTGCTTGCAATGGATGGAATGCAAGTGCGAATAAAAGTGCAAAAAAAACTTTTCTCGCCAGGGAACGAGTTCCGCCAGCATAGCCACTGGGCGCAAGGAAATTGCTAGGGTATCGGTGGTGATGCCAAACTGTCTGTTACTTCGTGGTTCTCGACACTTGAGTCTGTTATTTTTGACAAAGATTTAAAATGACTTTATCGAAGATGAAAAATCAGAAAAAGTCGAACGAACATGCACGAGGCCATAGAGTCCTTTCAGGCATTCCGAAGTGACTCACGAGTTCTTCCCACTGAACTTTCAAAAAGATAATTCATTAGTAATTTTGTTTCATTAGTAGCCTTTTGAAATGTGATCCAATACTGGGCGGAAGTAGAAAAGCACGGCTTTATGACACTTGGTATGCAGCCAGATCTTATTACCAAGGAAGGGCAGCTTCTCAAAAAAACATTTCACATAATGGTTTTGTAAATACTCAGAAGCTTCAAATAACCCACCTTAACTTTGATTCCGCATTTGGAAATGGGATTATTGAAGTTCACCATTTTCATTTTAATCAATTTCTGCAAAAATTATTTGTTTGATAAGTAAAGGCTTTTGCAATCTCACGCCGATTCGATCGTTAGAGTCTTCACAGAAAACGCCAGCTTTGCAAGCGTATTCCCTTCTAACAATGTGAAAACGTCTTCGTGTGTGCATTCCACTAGATTAACTCTCCCTATGCGAGTTCCCATACAGTCAGCAAGAAAATCGAGAATGACAGGGTCGTCATATGGATGGTTGTAGTCAAACTGAAAATTCGAATAAATTTTTTGTTATTGTTTTTTTTTTGAAACCTTGAAGGTAAACGTGTCTCCATTCTCCAGATACGTAAAAATGACATCCTCGGGCTCTCGTTCCTTGTATCTTAGCTCAAACAGTGCTCTTATTTGTGAAAGAATAGTAAGAGTGATCAATATGCCTTTGCTCTGCTGAGAAGTGAGGCGGGGAATGTGAAGGGTAGGGATAAAATACTCTATTGAGAATGACTGGGCCATAAAGTACAGGAGTGCCAATGACTTGTCTTTCAGGTGCAGCATCAATCTTCTGCAGCACTGAATTCGCTATGACAATGACAATGCGCTACTAGAAACTATCCCAACTGAAATAGGGACACTGCAGAGAGAAACTTAGATCTCGATGTTTAACGAATGTGTGAGCATACCTAGAGGGAAAGCACGTGTCACAGAGGTCTGACCACATTTCATCTCTTCAGAGAAGGGTAGAGCAATGGAATCAGTTTGTTACCCGCCAACAAATAATGTAAATGGATTGCGGAAAGCGATCTCTACTCGCCCTTGCAGTTCGATTCATGGAAATCGCTCACTTCTCTCTCTCGGGACAGAACGCGATGTAGTCAAAGTAGTGGCTACTGACCCCACTTATTACAAAACATTCAATGGCAAACATTCTGAGTTCTGAATACATTGTGTACTCGCAACGAACAATCGAATCACCATTCAAACAAGAAATATTATTCCTAAATTCAGTAATAATTCTCACAATCGAAACATGTGCGGATAAATTTGTTTTCTCGATTCCATCTTTCCTCGGAAAGGTTGTTTTCCTCTTATAAATTGGGATGCGCTCAGCTTATTCCATTGTTCGACGTGCACAATAAGAGATGACTAATCTGGCTCAGCGCCCTCTTTCTGATTCCAGTTCTTTCTACTCGGCAAGAGATGAATGTCTTCTCTTGGTTTCAGATATGCTCATCCTATATTAATCTTGTATTTCTGCCTATCAATATGAGGTGTTGTTCAACTTGTATTCAGCTGAAAAAAATCCGTTGAAGGTTTCTGTTCATGTTGATCTCTAAACATGAAAGAATTGAGAGGTCTTATCGAATTTTCAATTTGAACATTGGTAAGTTGTGTACCTGATTTATCAGCTCAATAATTCTCAGTTATCATCAACTTAATTTATTCAATTCTCCAAATTTGCATCCATGATGGCGGTTTTTACGGTCTCAAACCGCAATTCTTCAAGGTTTTAAGAATAATCTTCTAAATTTTTTTGTTGAAAATCACAGGACAATGGGTGGCTTGCATACATGCACTGTGCAAAGGTGATCAAAAAACCGTCAGACAGTGAATTTCTTACTTTTCCTTCCTTGCATATGTACAGTCCCTCTGGTTCCCAACCGTGACAACTCTATTTCAACTGCTTATCGGGCTAAATCAAGCCTCGGCCGTTCTCTTTCCTTTCCATCACAAATGTGTGAGTTTTAAAAATTTATCTGATTTTTGATTAGTTTAAAACAAATGAATTTTTTTCAACTAACAAAAAATGCAAGTTCTTTCAGATTTGGCGGTACAAACACCTCCTGGCCTGTTGTATTGTGACATGGATTCTCGGTTTGGCATCAGCGTGACCAGTGTTTTTCCTCGGAGCCCAACCGCACGTTCGTTATTTTACTTTTTGATCGATTAGTGATAGCCTCTCCTCAATATGCACTCACCTTTATTTCTTCTGACAGATTGAAAGAGAAACAAAAATGTTCTGATCTCGTAACGCTGAAAATCCACCTCTCACTTCTAGTTTTTCTCAGGAAATAGTTGCCGTTGAGAGATCCGAATGCTATGTCAACTTCGAAACGATAATCTTCTCTATTGGGAGTATATCGGAGGGAATGATGATTGCTGTATAGCTTGTGAGCACTGCTTGAATTCATCATTGGTTTTGCAGAAAATATATCTATACGGTTGCATCTGCACACAGCTCTGCACAGCAATGTCCTACTTGATTCTAATATGGATCGTGAAAAGATCATCGTCGAACCCCGCGGGCGTCAAAAGAAGTTTCCCCGAAGGAACGCGCAGGAATTGCGAGGCAGCGGCCACTATAAGCCTTGGTAATGATCACTATTAGTCCTACCAAATTGTGATAGTTGCAGGTTCCTGGCTTATCTGCCTGTCTATTGTAATACGCACCATGTACTATAGCAAAAACTTCGATGAGTATCGCAGGCAACCCAAAAAGCGAGATGCTTACTATGTCGGAAACGATTCGTTTTTCGCGTACGTAAAGGGAACACTGAGCCGAATAACCTTGTCTTCTAAACAAATTTCAGCTTCGCTTGCGCTGTTCATTATTCATTAACTCCTCTGGTACTAATTCTCCTTTTCCCCAAAGTAAGCGATGTTTTAAACAAATATTACGTTCAAAACTTTCAGATTCGAAATCGATTCATTGGAAGAACATTTTCTGCTCAACAATGTTGAATAATCGTTTCACTATTACAGTACCGCAGAGTCTCCCCCCAAACGAGCGAGTCGCGGTGAGTCGCGGCGAGTCACCCCGAGTCACCCCACTTTGAAGGGGCCGTTACCCCCTTCAAAGTGTGTATTTTTTTGGCTATTTTTGGCTATGACCTATTCTGACCAAGCTCTATCGATTGGTGTAATCAGATCTTTGAATATCCCATTTGATCGTTGATCTTTGAAAGGGCGCAACATTCCCCCTTACTCATTTCCATACTCCCTTGTCTGGAGAGAGAGTGGATTAGCTCTCCCTCATCTTGGCCTTTTGATCTCTCGTTGATCGGCTGGCTCATGTGTTCTGAGCGAGTCTACCAATTGCGATTCATGACTACAGCAATCCTTAGTTGGCTACTGTATACAGAAATGATTGCATGGAAGAGAATGAAGATGAAGAAGCATCCAGCATATTAAAGATTGATCTAGCTCTAGACGTAGCATACCTATGAAGAAGCATCCAGCATATTACCACTATGCTCAGAGGTATCTCTTTTTTGGCATATCTCGTTCTACCCGATAATCATTTTCAGCGATCATTTGGCTCTCAGTTTTCCTAATCGTTGCTCATGGCGAAATCAGGGTGCGTTTTCAAAAAAATACGTAATCAAGAACTATAGCAAAATTTAGGAGTGTGAGTAGACGCTTAGGAACTTGCGTTAAGGAACCCACTAAATATTATTTTGTGGCTATGTGGACACGGACACGTTTCAGAACATTTGGAGACTTTTCAGTTCGGGTTTCTAAAAGCGGGCTCCTAAACGTCCCAGCACCATTTAGGAGTGTGAGTGGATCGGAACAGCTTCATTCTGTGGCGACCAACATTGCGAGCAGGGTTGGACCGAAATTGGCAGATCTTCCCATGCAACGTTCGAGATCGCAGACTTCGGAGAGTATGTGGCAAACAATTTTGTATTTGAAGCTATTTGGACAATTCAACATAGAAAAAATCGATTGAATAATATGCGAACCTTGCTAGTTGTCGATTGATAACGGACTCTAAGAGTTTGATAGAGTTGAGTATTGCACGAATTTCGGAAAGCTGCTCAGTTTTTCTCAGACTGGCATAGAGGGGCTTTATCGTATCTCAATGCTATTGTAGTGTGTAAAGCCGGAAATCATCCATTTATATTTCGCTCTCTCTCTCTCTCTCTCTCTCTCTCTCTCTCTCTCTCTCACATCTATGCAGAGATGGAATTGCGAAATTCTGAGAAGTTCGCTGTCTAAAAAACGAATAACTTACTTCCTCAGACTCTGCTTGACTGGAGAGAAAACTCTGTGCTGTCGTAACGATGTTCTCACCGCCGAACCGAAAAAGGTTATAATTGAGATATTAAGGAATGCGAGAAACGAGTTTTGACAACCATCCCTATCTTATAATGCAGTCGAATTCCCGTTATTCTTCTATTTTCTATAACTTTTCTACTTATACTGACTATATCGGCCTATAAATATAGTCAGTGGCCTAGCAGCGGGTTCCCGCAGGATGAAAGTGCCTTGAGTACGAAGATAGCTTTACTCGTTTATCTAATTGCTGTGTAAAAGCCTCTAATTAATTATATTTAAGTAATTATATAATTAATACCATATTCGAATTACAGTAATTATATGTGCGCCCTATTGCCACATTCATGACACAACTGACCCGCTAGGTATACTGTAATGCTCATCGTCAAACTGTCTCGCTGATTGTCAGCCCTTAACCATTGCGATACTCAGTTTGACGTTCGC
>LS518946.1:44693-64588 GCA_900490845.1 Pristionchus japonicus
AAACTGTCTCGCTGATTGTCAGCCCTTAACCATTGCGATACTCAGTTTGACGTTCGCTGTTTCGTATTTGGCTTTATTTGCCATTCGAGTCTCGAGCCGTGGCTGCGCCACGTCGTCTGTGTATTTCTCCCGCCCGTCGATAAAGCTATCAAGTAAACTCCGTCGCACAAGCTCGTCCACACCACTCAAGGACATCACACTAATTATGTTCACACTCTTCCTCATTACAGCACTGTGCGATGAGCTCGGTCGTCAACGAATGCCCTGCTGGCAAAATCAAAGCTTTCGTGAACATGGAATTCAAGATATTTGTGCAGAACAAGTGAGATCAGTTATGTCGTCAAAGCATAAAACATGCTAGTGATATGATAATTTGTGTAGTAAGCTCTCGACGCTTGTTGTTGCGTCTTCATTAGTAATTAGGGTAGCTAATTAAGTAATTAAGGAACTAATTATGGTAAATAAACCCTCTCAGGCCGTCCTTCGCTATGTGCTGCTCTTCAACGCTGATCGCTGGAACCCTAATCGACCAGCCCGCCCGGTGAGAGAGTTTGCCGAATGGAGAGAGCGCTTGAAATCCAATCATGTTATGTAACAACGAATAAATCTGATATTGCACCGGTTTTGCGTGTGTTTAGTGACCTCGTAATTTCGACAGTTCGTGGCTCTTCCAAGTTTCACTTGGAAATTGGGCCTGTTTCTTATCTTTTCTTTGACATAGGGTGAAAAATCCGAATGATGTGTTTAAAACTGTGTCTATTCAATTCCACCCAGTGGAAATGCTGAAGCGACTATGTAGGTGAGCGACTATGCGAGCGATTATGTATCAGTAAATATTTCATACAATAGGAGTTCATCCAAAACGCAAGAGTCCATCCTCAAGACATAATTCGGCCATGTAAGTCTCGGATTCCGAAGAGAAAAATCTCGTCCATTCTGAGGAACTGCGCACATCAACTCTTACGCGACGTAGTATTTGATAGATGCTTTCGAAAGTGAATAGCTCGACATTTTTTATTTACCGCTAATGATTGGGAGATTTCGGAGATTACAGATACTGAGAATCTTCTTGAACAATGCCGTTTCATCCTTCTTGTGTTTTTAATAATTTATTCAATGCGTGTAAAACTGGGCGGGCAGAACATTTACATGCAGTTTAGAATGAAAACTCCGTAGGTTCGTGAAAAACATCAAACGACTCGAGCGCTCTCGTGATATGTTTGATTGTGAAGAAGTCTCTCGATACTGAAAAGATTACTTATATTTCTTCAAACACAAAGGAATACCTTACCAATGATGTAATGTTCATTATTCTCAGCATTGTGTTCATTTTGAGACCAGCACCATGTTTTGAAGCAAATTTTCTTTCCAAGAAGGGACAATTTCTGAAATTTACTCAACGTTTTTGCGTTCAATTATATTTTGTACCGCTATGAGCGTTTCCGAGCTCTTGCTCGATAAATATCCACGATAAAAGTAGTTTGTGATGTACAGTTTGCTGAGTTTCTTTGTAAACATTTCAAGAATGATAGGTGCCCAGTCCATATCGTGAAGGCCGAAGAAATAGCGTGCATCGCGACGTTCTGCACCCAGCGCATACATTTGGTTGATGTGAAAAGAGTCAACGTGTCTTGACAACTCGATTAGGAATTTTACTGAAATGAATTCATCTGTTAAAGTCCCTTCCACACCTGATATTATATAATTCGCCTCTTAAATTACCCAACACACCTGGGATTCAAATTCATTTTTATTCGGGGAACAAAGAGATCCATGCTAGGCGGGAATTCAAATACGATTTGTTTGAATCAGGTGTGGAGGGAACATTAATTATTCATATCGTGATGATCACCTGGGTCTGACTTGCTTACTCTATCCACGTCTAGAGCTAGATCAATCTTGCGTTGTGCTTTGACAGCCTCAACAACGTAATTTCTGAAAGAAAAATTGGTCGTTTTGCCCATTTAGCATATCTAACTCACACGGAATGATTCGATAACATTGGCGACACAAATCGCAATTTGGCGTATTTCTTTTTTTCGAGTAGTTTGGAGATAGAAGACAGCTCTATATGATTAGTACAAAACTCTATTGACACTTTGCCTATTCGTTTTCCCAAGCATTTTTCGATAAATTCCATCAATTGATAGTTGCTCTCAATAATGAGCTGAATTTCATAATCCTGAAAATGGTATTTCACAGGCTTCCTATGGCTTGTTCCAATCTCACGGTTGGTGTGGACATAACTTCTTCCTCTGTGACTCTTTTTGCAAATGTCGCTGCTCCGTGGGTTTTCAGAAGCAGCTCGAAAAGACTGCGCTTAGAGGCTTGAATCGATATAGAGATACAATGCGTATACTCGAGTTGAGGAGGGAAGCTCTGATTTGATTCGTTTTAGATGGACACGTAGTCTTTCAGTACCATGTCACAATTGCGCCTGATTCGAAGTACATCGATAAGTTGGATATTCGAAGGCCCGAGTACCAGCTCGTTTACTCGCGATCGGAGAATGGAAGACGACTGAAATTTTAACATCGTTGCATCATTATGTTTCACTAGCAGAATGCACACAGAAGATCGGGGATGAATGGTGAGGAAACTTGCTTCTGGTGAACAGTGTTCACTGAACACTACAAGTACAAAAGCCTGAACTAACCAGTCGAAGGCCTGACACACACTCGGGAGCATGCTCGATAATCATGAATACAAGCTCGACTGGCAACTTTTCCAGGCATGAATGCTCATCTTTTGCTGATTCAAAACTTGAACGTTCTGATGACATCAATCTAAAATGAAATAAGTAAGAAAAACGAGGAAAAGGGCCACTGAGCGCATCAAATTCAAATTTGAGATGTATGCATGGCGTACGCTTCCAATTCGTGCCTCCTGTTTACCCTGCAGGCATGCTGCCTTCTAACGAGAAAGATGATTCGATTTGATCCTGACTCTGACAAGGGAAGCACCAAAGTCGGTGGGCACTTCCCGGGAAGAGATCTATGTGGGCAGGTAGGGCTCGGGAAGAGATTTCGAAATCCGATTTCAAAACCTGCTAAACCCTCGTACTTTGGTCAGAAAATCGATAATTGATTTGTGTGCGATTTTGTGTGCTCGCGATCCCAAGCTAGGCATCAAGTTCTAACAGAGAGAGAGCATCGGCCTACATGGCTCAACAGGTAGCGTGGTTGACTAGCTCCCACTATGTCCTGGTTCGGCATCCAGGTGATGCATTTTATTTTTGCTCCTTTTTCTGAGGTTTTGTGAGTAAGTCGCTCTTTGTCTCAGTTTCAGTTCAAATACAGGATCTTCCAATAAAAAAATGGCTTCTCCTCCACCTCCCAAACGCCAGAAGCAGTCTTTCTCAGACGAAACATCGAGTTTGCCCAAACAAGGCCCACGTCTCGTCAATCTCGAAGTATTGCCTGAAGAACTCATCTGGATGATCGTAGAATACGCACCGCAAGGGGTAGCCCACCTGAGAGTGGTAAGACTTCAAAATGGGATTTTGTGGACATTTTTCCTAATAAAAAAACAAAAATGAAACTAATCTAGGTTTCCTCATCGCTTCGATCGAAAGTAGACAGATATGCGATGCAGCGGAAAACCATTTGCATGCTCAACGATATCAGCATAGTATGTTTGCAGTTCCTAGTTATCATGATGCTATTTTATTTTGCGCAGATTGTAAATGGATTAAAAATCTATTCAGGTCTGCCCAATTCGTTGTTGATATTTCAATAATGGCACTCCTGCACTTTCCCGGACAAACTCAAAATTATCCCCGTAACCTCCTCCATCCTCGATCACCAACTCGGCGGGAAACCATTTTATTTAGGGAATCACTGAAACTCATTTCATTTTCACCCTCTTGTCCGGGAAAGTGCAGGAGCGCCCAATAATCATCAGATGATCAAATCCTCATATTTCAGTCGCAGTACAACCGTGGTATTGCCATCCTCGTTTATATGCCTCACAGCATGCGTGACTTTTTCTTGCTACGCGTTAGCAAACGAAACCTTTGCGCGGAATCGGTCTCGAATCTTAAAGACATGGAATACTCCCTGCTCCTCAAGGTTTGAATATTGTCTGTCTCATGTAGTCATGTAGCCTAAAAACTATCAAAACAATGACAACAATATCAATAACGGGTACTTCTCTGTTTTTGGGCCAGGCTAATTACACATATTATTCAAATCCTACCATTCTCTTTTTCTACCTTGTGTGTATTCAGAGCGGTCGCAACCCGGGACAAAACAAAAAAAGTTCCCAACAACAATCTCACAATTCAAACACACGTCGAATTTAAGCATGAGCCCCAACGCGATGGGCAGAAGGGTCTCGAAGCTATGCGGGATTGCCTCGGAGCACGAGTGAGAAAGGTAGTAAAACACATTCTTCATTTCACATACAGTCGATGAGATAGGATGTGAAAATGAGCTCATGCATCTCATTTTCTCCTTATAATGTGGCTTCTGCGCCTTCCTTGAAATGATGATGCTGTTTTATTTTTCGCAGATCGTCCTAATCTTTTCAGGTCTTGCTGAATAACAAGATGGAACAGGACGCTCTCAATTTAATCACTTCGCTACTCGAAGGAATACAATTTTCGAAGTTGCAAACTGTATGGCCGATGGCTTCAGAAGACGAGTATGCATTATTTTCGTTTTTTTTATGAAAAATTTTTTTTCAGGAATTACATTCATCGTAACGTGCAAGAGCACTCCGTGGAAGAGCTCAGCATCAACTCATCGCATTTCCGCGACGCAGGTAGGGGGGTACTTGTAGAGTTCACCGGAAGAGTGTCCACTCACCATCCACCCCAGCTAACTAACCCTGCATTCGGAAATCTAAGAATGGGTGAAAATTTATCAAATTTTCAAGTATGTTTACAGTTTTTTCAAATGTACTACAGCGCCAGACGCATTGGATATATACTTTCTCAACATCAAAATCACATTTTAAGCTGCATATTTTCGTGAACTATCACTGCACGTTCGATCGCTTCGCTTGCAAGGAGGTCACACTTTCGGTGTTCCCGCAAACGAACTTGCACCTCTAATTGTGGAAATGTTTGGGAATAAACTCAACAAATTACATGTTATGAATGGGCGTGAGCCTCTTCCAAGAGCTGGCGCAGAACTACTCAAAAAGGTTAGATTTGTGAGTTTTTCAGGCAATTTCGCAGAGCACTGTATTATCCCTATCATTCTCATTGCTCATTTATCAAACAGAGCAAAATGCCAATGCTTTCAGCAACTACCATTGCTTGATAAGAAGATCTGGTTGACAATCGATTGTGAATGGGCGCCTGCTATACCCGCATACTGGCGTAATTATCACGTCATTCGCCGTAATTTTAATTTTCGTTATTTCTCTGATTGAACATTTTAGATAATGAAACGCGACTCTTCATATTTCATGCGTCGCGGCAACGAGAGCAGGAGTTTTGGAGCAGATATGATTAATTTTTGAACTTGTCTATTGATTTGTTATTCTATAGCGTATTCCACATTGAACTTTGCTTTGGTAAACACGGAGCACATCATTGTTAAGAGTTTTTTTGTGATGCCTTTGACACCTTTGAAATTGATTAAAATTAAGCATGTTAAAATTGTATTTCACATAATTATCTGCTCCTGATAAACACGGAACACGCCATGGTTTTGCGATGTTTTACACCTTTGACCTTGGATAAAATTAAAAATTACTGAATTTAATACATTTTTGATTGATTATTATAGGTGTTTGATAACTTTGAAATACAGCTCCGTACCCTCTAGGCATGCTTTAAACTCTAGAGAAAACGAGAAACGATTTGAGCTCGTCTATTCACGCTAAATTAGACGTGCTTTCCCATATTTGCTCACTGTTGTGTTTGTCGAGCTTTCTCAAATGGACTCTTCGCCACCTGCCAAACGCTCGAAGCAGTCTGATGAATTCTCAAGTCTTCCCAAGCAAGACTCGGATAAACCTGAAACCGAAGGGCAACGCCTCGCTCTCCTTGAGCAAGTGCCTGAGGAACTCGTCTGTATGATTGCAGAGTACGCACCACAAGTAGTCGTCGGACTCAGACTGGTTAGTTCATTCTCCATAAAGACTTCTGGTAAAGATTACGAGGTTATCGGGGCCTGCTTTGTTCTTGTTGCTGTCTGTGATGTGGAAATGCGTCAAATATAGTCATTGCACAACAAAAGTCTAAATTCAGACGTTTTTTCTTCAAACTACCAACTCATTGCAGGCCTCCTCGCCACTCCGGACCAAGGACGATAATTTTGCGCTTCGCCGGAAGTCTATCCGTTTAGTCAATGAACTTCTCATAGTGCGTTGTTTTCTTCAAACCATATTATATATATTTACGAGCTAGAAGTTGACGAAATTATTATTAAATTCCATCTTTCAGTCTCAAAACTCCGGCGTACTGACTATAGATATTAACACACCGCTGATCATGTGTGGTCTGTTCATTTTGCGAGTGAAGAAACGAAATCCTCCTGCTGGGTTGATCTCGCGACTGGGAAATAATGCTTACGCACTGCAGTTCAGGGTCTGATTTCGTGATTTCAATTACATTTTAGGTTTATCTCGGCACTGCTTTGCTGATCGCATGTTTCCGAAACAAAGCGCGCTTTCATTAGTTGGCATCATGAGTTCAACATACTTGTAGTCGTCTCTCAGTTTCTCCCCATCTCTCTTCTCTCTTACCGGGGAAGAGTGTGTGGAATGAGGATAGGTTTACCCCTAGCTCTAACTCAAGTTTCTCACCTGAACGCACAAGTATTTTCAGAGCAACCCTGAAACCGAAGACCTTCGATTCACTCTGGAATTTCTTCGGGACTGCATCGGTTCGAGAATTGGGACAGTGTGCATCGAAACCATGCAGATCCTGGTTGAGGGTGCGCAGCAGGTCTCAACCCTGCTCGATGGGATACACTTCAAGCGGATGGAGCGGCATACCTGGCAGATCACTCCTGCTGATGCGTAAGTTCGTTTCTTCTTTCTGTTTGTTCTGCTTCTTCTCCTCGCTCATATTTTCAAGAGCGGAACATTCCATCATCACATCAATTAAGCGATTTCCTCTTGCGATTCATTGAGGAGCATTCAGTCGAGGAGTTCAGCATCAATACGGTCTTTGCTGAAATTCCTGATCCAGGTTTGACCAGCATTCAATTATTCTGACAATTCGCATCACTAGAAAAATTAGGCGGGATCCCTATTTGGCTTTTGCAATTCAACGTTTTCTTCAAGCACAATTCTTCGTCAACCTTTCAACGCACATTCGATCGTTTCGACTACGAGGGCCGGGGGAATTTGGCGTTCCGGTAAAAGATTGGGCTTCTCTAATTGTGCAAATGATGGCAAAGAAGCTCGACAAATTCCACTTTATGAATGAAACAACTCCTATTCCTAAAAGCGGCGTTGATCTGCTCATAGAGGTTGTCTTTCTGATTTCGAAAGATATTTGTTTTCTTACAATTCGAAATGCTAGTAAACGTCAAAGATTCCCGTATTTTGCACTCTGCTGTTTTGTGATACTAGTAGTTCAATGCAAGCCATTATTTCTATTCAGCAATTACCGTTGCTTGGAAAGAAGATATGGTTGATTATCGATTGCGAACGAATGGAG
Source organism: Pristionchus japonicus (assembly GCA_900490845.1). NCBI lineage: Eukaryota > Metazoa > Nematoda > Chromadorea > Rhabditida > Neodiplogasteridae > Pristionchus > Pristionchus japonicus. The sequence continues at coordinate 52,315 of LS518946.1, forward strand.
GCGGTTCCGGAATACTCACTCAACAACCACATCATTAGACGTAAATATTCTGATATTTGAACTTAGTTAACAATCTCTCGACGGTTTTTTTTACATTTTGAACGAAACATGTCAGCGATCGAGACACGGTTGTCCATCTTACACGTAACGCGTCAACAAGAACATGGATTCTGGAGTACAAACCAATAACTTTTGAATCGAGCGATATCATATTTCAACGTTTCCAAAAGCGACTGCTAATTTATTCATTCATACTGAGTAAAGTGTCAAGTGTGAAATAAGAAATAAATCATGTCTGCAAATCGAAGTGCGAAAAGTTTCATCGAAAATTCATTTATAATAAAATCCGATAAATAGGGTTTATGGCAAATAGATAATTTCGTTCTTCCTTGAAGAATGCTTAATGCTCAAAATACCATTTTCGACTGAAAATATTCTTTATATGACCTATTGCAAATGAAATCGATCACTTTTCATGACGTGTCCATTCGCAATACTTGCAACTTCATCTGCATGATGAGCACATGATATCTCGAATATTATTTGTTTGTCCATCAATGGGAGATTCTTAAATATATTTAAATATACATGTATGTTTTCTCACGGTTGTATTGTTCACAGACGTCAATAGTTAATCAAATCACGTAATCAAAACACGTCAACCCTGAATTTCTCGAATGATTTCGTTCAAAATCTCACCTCTTTTAGTGCTTGAGCGCAGCTAATATCAAGGAACTCCGGATTTGCATTATTCGTCAAGTAAAGGCTATCCACTTTGTTTTCAAACATTTACAGAATAACCGACGACCAGGAAATATTTCCGTGAAAAAATCTTCGAGATATTTTATCATTGTCTTGCTGAGTGAAGCTGATGCTCCTCACAGAAAAGGAGAGATTACGCAGGAAATCGACTAAATGCCAATGATTTCCCAATAATGTTTACGCTCATACTTGAATTTGTGACACGAGAAGAGCTCACGCTCAAGTTAATCGATTGAAATGAATGAACTGCAATGATATGTAGAAGTTGAGTCCTGAGAAGATTGTTTTCACTTGATTGGTTCATATCTAACTTACATTCTTTCATCGGTAAGCTTGAGTTGATTTACAATCAACAGGTTGCAGTGGATTCCGTCTAGTAGCTTCATTAATGCATTGAATGGCTCATTAGTTTCGCAGTGAACTAGCTTCACTCGATGGATGCGTGCGCCCATACAGTCACCGATGTTCTTGAGTGCGCACGAATCGTCAACTGTGGGCGCAAATTTGAAGTAGTACGCCTCAAAAAGACAATATTTAAGTAGCAGAATGCCAACAATCATCGGCTCTTCTGTAATTATTGGCCCAGCTATTCTCAATGGAGTATTCGATCCCTACCTTTCTCATTCCCCACCTCACTCCTCACTCAGAGCGGTCAATAGAGAGAGAGAGGCTTGGGCCAAAAAGTACAGAAGCTCCAAATCATCAACACTTACTGTAGACACATAGCACATAGCCATACAACGACGACAAGCAAGCAAATCATTTTTAGACTTCAGTCGATATTCAAACAGTGCGCCCCGACTTTTCGGAATCTCCAACTTGATGGTCATATCACGCCTGTCACGAGAGAATCGAGCTGAGGGTGGGAATGGAGTGAAAATGGTGAAATGAGTTAGCATTGGTTTTGGGCACCCGTTGGCATGTCCAAACATCCTCCAAAGTCCCATTGCGATATTTTCATTCCGGGGCTCCCTGCACCGGGTCGGTTACCTGGAGCCCCAACTTCAAACTCGATTTTCTCGCTTCTGGTGCGTTTTCATGAAAAAAATGTCAGAAGCATAACCACCATTCTTTTCCCGAGCTCTATCGATTCGTAGAAACTAGAAATCATGAAAGTGCCTCTGTGCATTCCAAGATGAATAACTCAAAAAATTAGGAAAAGAGGGTGCCCTTCTTTCAATATGTTATGCACCTCACTGAGAGCTATCGAATGTTTTTTTAATGAAGAAAAAATAGTTACCTTCACGGAAGTTACGCCAGTTAACATTTTTGACTTGATTTGAAGTCATTTCACACCGCACCGCGTATTCTATCGAGCGCGGAATGGAATGAAACATATCTATACTATTGTCAAATAAGCACAAGATAAGTGGGAAGGCGCGCTGAAACTCGACGATCCCAGGATGCCCACAGACACAGAAAATGTGTGAGCGATCACTAATTGTAGCACTTTAGTGAAAAACTATTTATCTCTCAGTATTTATCTTTATGGACTACGACTTGGACTCTCTCCATTTCGTATGCTCTCTCTCTCCTCTCCCCTTCCCATCTCTGCCTCTCTCTCCTCTCCTCAAGCTGTAAACAAAGGGGAGACGTGTGATTTCATGTCGCTTTGGAGGATTCCGCGGGGAACAAATAGAGTATGCCTCTCTTACACACTGTGAGGACGCAATGGGTTTCACTGACTCAGAAAGTTGTTCATTAAAACCTTCAACTCAAACAAATAATGTTGTAAAAATATCATTCGAAAACAAGTTATGAATAAATCAAAATTGGAATAGATTTTTTTAGTTCGAAGTGGCGGGATTCTCACGGAATATCTGTCATTATATATTATTTGGTTTTAAAATCACAGTTCGATATAAATCATGTCCCGATGAAATCACTGAAAATATAAATAAATATAAAGTCCGACTTGCAAATTTTGCTGAAAATCACCTTTAACAGAGAGATCGTTGATGCAGCAAGAAGAAATATCAGTCGACCGATGGCATGTTGCTTCTAACCATAAATGTTTTTTAAATGACGGAAGTCTCTGAAATGTCATTGTGTTCTACATCAATTAGACTTTTCCTATCGATAAAACGCAGCCAACATTTCTGAGCGTATCGATACTGTCGTTTCGGAGGTATCCGGGAGTGTTCTGATTTAGAATGTTCAGTTTGTTGAGCTTTCCAGTAAACATATCGCAAATGGTAGATGCCCAATCAGAGCAATGAACTCCGAATAAGCAACTCTGATCGCGATCGATTCCCTGCTTTTTGTTAGGGAATTCGCGGAGGCGTAGAACTCGAACAGCGCGCGACAAATTGAGCAGAAGGTTCTCTGAATGTAAATCGAAAATAGATTTGGCAGAAAGTGCATTGTGCTCACTAGGATAATCGTCAGCTCCACGATATACTCGCAGCGAAGCATTCTCCACTTGGCAAGCAATCACCGTTTTGATCAGATGATCACTGAACGCTTTTCTCAATTATTTGCGAACAAGTTTTGTTCGGAAAGGGTAAGGTATATTAAAGATACTTATTGAAAAAGTGAAAAGTGTTGTTCATAACGTTGGCAAAGTGGAAAAGTCGTTCCGGCCCAAAGTGGCGCCGAGTGATTTCATTGAAACGAAACCCAACCGATTTTGCGATTTTTTGCCAAGGATATTGTCAGTTTCTCAAAAACTTCTTGAGTTTTTTACTCACACAGCAGCATCCGATATGGTATCGGTGTCCACTTGTACTTTCCCGATTTGAGTTCCGGTGATTAGCTTGGTGATGGCCTCGAGCTTGCGTGGATCATTGCAGTCGTACAAGTTCAAACATTCAATGCGTCTTCCCATGCACTCGCCGAGTTTGGTCAACCAGATATCGTCGTCCTTTTCAGCATCGAATTCCAGAACGAGCGTTCTAGCACACGTCTTCTGAGAGATTGCAGGACCCTGAGGAACCAGGAGCCCAAACTTTGAGCTATCCTAACCATATATCAATGTTGAGGTACGTAGGTGAAAAGGAAACTTTCACCCAAGCCGTTTGTCCCAAAGCCGGCATTTAGGTATTGTCGGGTTCTGGACCCGGCTATATCAGTTCTCAGCTCTCCGATGAGCTAGAAAGTTGTTCTATAGCTCAAAAAATGCGGAAAATTCATCAGGCCAGGAAAACAAATTTTGCGAAATTTTTTGTTCGAAGATTTGTAAAAAATCTAAAATAATTTTTCATATCAGAAAAATAGTTCTACTGGATTGGGGACTCCCCCTTTTCGTGTAAGCCAAAGTCAGTTTCGGATTCCTCATAGTGGTGGCGGTTTAGAAAAATTTCGACCTCGGGTCGGCAGGGGTGGAAAGGGACCTTCCGGGGTCGATAAACACTAAAAATCGGCGATTTTTCCTAAAATTGCAAACTTTAGAGCCTCAGAACTTTTCCGTTTCTGCATTTGCAGAGACCTTTTCCACATAAAACATCATCACGAGTCTGAAAAATTATTCCCTGAAGTTTTATTGATTTTGGTCGAATTTCGTTTTTAATTATTTTTTACAAAAAAAAATAAAAAAATAATAAATAAAAATGAATTTTCTCAAAGCGCCACCAAATGCTCAGATTTCATCATTCAGAAGTGTTTGAGTAATTGTGAGTCGAATAGGCCTATGTAAATGCAGAAACGGAAAAGTTCTGAGGCTCTAAAGTTTGCAATTTTAGGAAAAATCTTCGATTTTTAGTGTTTATCGACCCCGGAAGGTCCCTTTCCACCCCTGTCGACCCGAGGTCGAAATTTTTCTAAACTGCCACCACTATGAGGAAACCAAAACTGACTTTGGCTTACATGAAAAGGGGGGTCCCCGATCCAGTAGAACTATTTTTCTGATATGAAAAATTATTTTAGATTTTTTACAAATCTTCGAACTTGACCAAAAAATTTCGCAAAATTTGTTTTCCTGGCCTGATGAATTTTCTGCATTTTTTGAGCTATAGATCAACTTTCTAGCTCATCGGAGAGCTGAGAACCGATATAGCCGGGTCCAGAACCGGACAATACCTAAATGCCGGTTTTGGGACAAACGGCTTGGGTCAAAGTTTCCTTTTCACCTACGTACCTCACCATTGATATATGGCTCGGATAGCTCAAAGTTTGGGCTCCTGGTTCCTCAGGGTCCTCGTTTTCCTGCAATCTCTCAGAAGGCGTGTGCTAGATATTTCCTAGGCCAATTTGAAAACTGGGTAAAACTCTTGCAGAAGTGACTTCGCATCAAATGACCCCTCTCAAGCACCCTCTCACGTAAGCATGGACTCAGAACAGCTGAATCTGTCAGCGAGGCCCTTTTCACTTCGAGTATTCAACGATTTCGGACCCTCCTACCCCACCTAGACCCCCGACCCCTGAACGATTTTTCGTTCTTGGATCGATAGATTTGTTGAGAGGATTCGAATGAGAGGTCTGTGCTCGCCTATCGAGAGGATTGATACGGTTCCCATACGAATAAAGCCCTAGCGGTATATTTATTTTTCAAAAAAATGAGGAGAAAGATACTCAAGGGTGAAGTTTCTTCGTGTTGAAATTTATTTTGCACCAACTCGATCGTAGCATGCATGGTGAATCCATGCTACAATCCCCGCTGTCTTGTTGTGAAGCGGTAAATGGTTGTTGCAAATATAGTTCAAAAATGGTGAGATTTTTTTTCCCCTCGAGAAGCACAGAACAATGTATTGTTCCTCGGAAGATTCTCTGAACCTCGATCTATTGATCCGCGTTGGTAAGGTGCCGTGCTTTCAACTTACGTCACCAGCATGAATTGTGTATTCGTTGTGGATTCGATACATCATGTTGATGGGAAAGTAGGCAACGAGACGAAGTCGGAACAGCTTCAAATAATTCCAGGAAAATTCTAGTCTGATTTTTAAGACGGACGGTTGATTCTCCTTAATGTTATATTTCAACTTCCTTTCGCATATTTATTAATCTCCGAAAACTCACCAAATCTTTGGAATTTCCAGACAGGGTAAGCACCTTGACGAGGGGCCCCTTGAAGAATGAGTGCTCATGCACACGGGCATGCAGCGTCGTTGATGTCTAAATCATTGAGAAACTTTTGTAGCCCTAATTTCAAGATTGTTATTACTGCGTTTAGCGCACAATTCGGAACATCTAATTCGATAGTGTATTATTGATTAACTCAATATTCTCAATCTTCTCATGGAGAGTAGAGCTCATAGGACTAAGCACATTAGCTAAGGTATGAGTCAGCTGAGAATCTAACGCTGTATCCTTTTGCGATAACATGAAATGCTTTGAGACTCACCTTTCTGATTTCGAATAAGGACTTCGACGCATACTCAAGAATCATGAATACGAGTTCCTTGGGCAATCGCTCGATTAGAGACGGACATTCCTACATTTGCATGATGACAGGTAACAATTAAATTAAGGCTGAATTGAAAGAGACAATTTGTAAAACGGACGCTGCGTTCCCGCCATCTCCATCTCCCGATCATTCATTCATTCAGTGATGTCACAGCGTTTGGTTAGCATCCCAATTTTTCATTTTGGTTTTTGTTTTTTCCAGGAAGTGTCTGCTCGATTTTATAGCCACACTAATTATTGAGTGTACCCACCTCGTGGTTTGCAAAATCCTCATGTAAGAATGGGAGTATGAACATTGTTGTATCGTAGGGTTACCCACTCACAAGACCTATGTGGTCGCCCCAGTGATCAAGTCTCTAGTTTGATCACTCGGTTGTTTACTCCTCTCCGCGCCCGTCTCTCTCTCCCTCTAGGTAGATCAAGGGCCGAGAGTTGTTTGTCTCTCGTTTCTCTGCGCTCTCCCTTTCCCTCGCCTCTCGCCTCTCCCCCTCGGATTGCGTCAGTCTAGCTCGCGCCGAGCACAGCGAGTTGTGACTCGTTAGTTTTCCCTAGTAAGTAGGAGTTTCGCCCTTCCCCGTCGTGGATAAACGTATACCACGTCCACTCCGTGTTCGGGCACAAAGCAGGGACACAACAGTGGCGTTCAGGAGTACTTGCTACTCACTTTTTCTTCGTTCCTGCCTTTGTTTGCCCTGTTTGGGTGGTCGTCGGTCACTGGTTGTCGCCAGTTGCAAGTTTTCTGGTTGTTGCCAGCGTCAGCTTACTGGTTGTAGCCAGTTGAAGCCCACTGGTTGTTGCCAGTTTTTCAAGATTCCTGGTAGAAGCCAGCTGCAAACTCACTGGTTGTTGCCATTTTTCCAAAATTCCTGGTAGAAGCCAGCTGCAAACTCACTGGTTGTTGCCAGTTTTCCAAGATTCCTGGTAGAAGCCAGTTGCAAACTCACTGGTTGTCGCCAGTTTCAAGAAACCTGGTTGGTGCCAGTTGAGTTAGCTCACCAAGGGTGGTAAGGGTGATAACCCAGTCTCTTCGCGTGATAATTGATTGAAAGAGTGATAAGGGTGGTTAGCCCGGTCTCTATCAATAGAAAGTCATCAATACGGCCGCAGGCCCTGCCCTATTTCTGAAATATCGATTGCAAGGAATAGTCGAAGGATAAATATGGTGGATGTGAAACAGGAAGATGTCCCTAGTATGGAAATGATCTGAATACTACCCGTCATGCCTAGCCAAAGCGATCGGTAGGCTCCTGGGCTGCGAAGAAACATTTCACTCTCTCTCTCTTCTCCGCACCATCTGACTCACAGTGGTCGAGACTCCGATCTCGCGCGTGATTCTGTTGTGATTATCGAACGAGAATCGACTCGGACAGTTTACAAGAATACATTTAAGGCGCAGTTCGAATAAATTTCTCATTGAATTATGAACGGTGATTCGTACAGCGGAAGTGTTGTCCTTTAAAACGTTAAAATTAAGAGAGCGGCTCTGGGAAAATTTATCATTTCGGCTCTTTTCCGGACATTGCGCCAGGACTTCCGAATCCACCCTTCATACTCACAGGGCATGAGGGCCACTTGACCTTGTTTACCAATATGATGACGAAACCGGCCATGTTGCGCAAAGCGGCGCGCCAGGTGCGCGCATATGGAAAAGATATGAAAATTCATAACTTCTTAACGGAACAAGCTAGAACCAAAATCTCTTCTGCATTGTGTTAGGCATGCATAGAGTGTGCTGTGACACTATTGGCATCAAAGGCGGGGCGGTTCTGGGTTCAACATTTTGTTATGGGATATCCCTTTTCGAAGTTCTCAGTACCTCAGACTTGATTCCGCGGTTGTTTTCCCATGCCATGTGCTACCCTACTCCCTTGCGCATACAGCCCACCCGTGGGTATAGTGGGTTTCGTCTGCCCAAGGAGGGAAAAGTTGGCCTGAATGGTCTGGAGTCGGTCCCAGGTCAGCTTCTCTTTTTATTTCCCGCTTACTCTCTTTGAGGTTTCTGGTACAAACCACTCAAATCGTGTCACTTACCCACACAGTGAATGTTCATCACCATTGGAATCGATTTGCTCATCACGAGTTTTTTGGACCATGACCCGGGGTTCATGGTCTCGGAGTGACCCACCACCATGAACCCGGGGTCATGGTTCAAAATGGGCCTTAGAAGTCATGATGGAGGAACTTCACGTACTGTAGGCCAATGCGTAGTACACTGCCCCAGCAACACACCGTACCGATTGATACCGTAATCCGGTTATCGCAAGCTGATTTATTTCGAATTTTACAATAAAAGGTCAGTTCACGATAGCACGATTGCTAGACTACGGTATCAAGCGGTACGGTGTGTTGCTGGGGCAGTGTACTACACATTGGCCTGCAGTACATGAACTTCCTCCATCATGACTTCCAAGGCTCATTTTGAACCATGACCCCGGGTTCATGGTGGTGGGTCACTCCGAGACCATGAACCCCGGGTCATGGTTCAAAAAACTCGTGATGAGCAAATCGATTCCAATGGTGATGAATATTCATAATATGGGTTAGTGATAAGATTTGAGTGGTTTGTACCAGAAAACTCAAAGAGAGTAAGCGGGAAATAAAAAGAGAAGCTGACCTGGGACCGACTCCAGACCATTCAGGCCAACTTTTCCCTCCTTGGGCAGACGAAACCCAGTATACCCACGGGTGGGCTGTATGCGCAAGGGAGTAGGGTAGCACATGGCATGGGAAAACAACCGCGGAATCAAGTCTGAGGTACTGAGAACTTCGAAAATGTGATATCCCAAAACAAAAAGTTGAACCCAGAACCGCCCCGCATTTGATGCCAATAGTGTCACAGCAAACTCTATGCATGCCTAACACAATGCAGAATAAATTTTGGTTCTAGCTTGTTCCGTTAAGAAGTTATGAATTTTCATATCATTTCCATATGCGCGCACCTGGCGCGCCGCTTTGCGCAACATGGCCGGTTTCGTCATCATATTGGTAAACAAGGTCAAAGGACCCTCAGGCCCTGTGAGTATGAAGGCTGGATTCGGAAGTCCTGGCGCAATGTCCGGGGGATACTAAATTTTCCCAGAGCCGGTCTCTTAATAAGCTTTCATTTATTGATAGCCCATAGTGTTTGAAATGTAACGCTACACGGGACATCGGGTACCCGCGAAAAGAGTGAAATATCCGAGATAGCGCAAATTTCCGTTATATATTCTTTCTCAAATATCCCGTGTAACTATCGTTCCTCACTCCTTCCGGCCGGGTCCGAATTAACCGCCCCGTTTAAGAACTCCAATACCCCATTAAAACCATCCTTCCCTGACCAGAAAAAGGGCGGAAACACGTACAGCAACCGGCTTTAAGGCGAACAACGAGACCATCTTAAGCGGTGTGCGCTGGCGAGCATAATCATCCACCCTTGCTCGGAGTACTGATGAGGTCTGAACTATTTCGTTTAGGCTATACCATAGCACTAAAATTTTCCCACTGCGCTCACAACTACTTAGTACGAATAGGAACGACAATGCGAAAACGGAACGAAAATACGATAATAGGAACGAACGAAAATGGTCTCACCAATCGCAGTTCGAATACGGCCTCCGAAGCGTGGTCAACGATCATCCAGACTAGTTCCTTCGGCAATCTTTCGAGCGCAGACATGCCAGATAAAGTTCAAGAGGCGGATGTTCCGTTTAGAGACGGTTCAAATCGGTGATTTGAAGATGCAGCTTTGAAGATATTAGCGTGCGTTCGAAAATATGCACAACTCTGTCTGAAAGGTTTACTACGCAAGCATGACCATAAGGTATCGGGTTCCGATTTCCAAACATACTGGATTTTTTCAATTCACATTTTGGTTCCGAACAGTTCAAAGATGCATTTATTTCAGAACAGAGTTATACTTTTAAACCAACAACAAACACGTTCAACCACATCGAACAACTCATTCGAAACTTAAGACACAGTATTATTATATCCGTATTCATTACTACATAATGATTTCGCCTAGGGATCTAGAACGTCCTTTGGAAGTGTGTGTAATTATCATCAACAATGATTTATCATCCACTAAATGTTTATTGATTCATTCTAGCAAGGAATACCCAAATACCTCGAACGATATGCTCATTGCATGTGTAGTTGAGTCCCTTTTCTGAATCCGAAACCGACGCAACGATGCTAATTTCCTTGCCAAGATCAGTTACCTTCTGAAACATCTATTGCATCATGGATAATATAACCATTGCCACCTCCACAAGTTTTCTTATGTCTTCGCTTGAGAGATAGCAGGCATATGAATAATTGAAGATCATGAGTTTCTCAAGTTTTCCCGAGAACATTCTAGCCAATATTGATGGCCAGTCAGCATTTCGAACTCCGAAGAAATAGGAATCGTCCATGTCGATATCACTCGTGTGGCTCTGTATGATCGTCAGTTTGCGAACAACCGACGATGTTTGGTACAGAAAATTTATTGCAATGTAACACGCCTGTCACGAGAGAATCGAGCTGACCGTAGGAATAGAACAAAAATAGTGAAATGAGTTAGCACCAGTTTTGGTCACCTCTAGGCATGCCCTAGCAGCCTCCAAAGTCCGATTGTGCTGGGATCATTCTGGAGCTCCATGCTCCGGGTCGTTTCCATGGAGTTCTAACTTTGATCGCGATTATCTCGCTTCTGGTGCATTTTAGAGAAAAAGTACTGTAGGTGGGACCCCCGCTCTTTTCCCGAGCTCTATCGATCTGAACAAACCAGAAGTCATAAAAGTGCTTCTGAACGGTGCTACACTTCAGGACGCATAAATCGAAAATTTAGGATTCGTAAAGACTAATTTTGAAATATGTTATGTATCTCAACGAGAGCTATCGAATGAGTGGCTAACGAAAATTTTGGGATAATCCTACGATGTACATCACCCCTTCGAAAGAATCACGATCATTTGAAGTTATTTTATCGCACTCATTTTGCACCGCGCCTCTCGGTTTGCGTGGGGTGGAATGAAACATAATGCGTTCTCTCCCTCTCTTGTCTCACTTTCCTCTTATGTTTCATTCGATCCCGCGCAATTCGGGTAGCGCGGTTCAAAATGAGTGCGATAAAATAACTTCAAATGATCGTGATTCTTTCGAAGGGGTGATGTACATCGTAGGATTATCCCAAAATTTTCGTTAGCCACTCATTCGATAGCTCTCGTTGAGATACATAACATATTTCAAAACTAGTCTTTACGAATCCTAAATTTTCGATTTATGCGTCCTGAAGTGTAGCACCGTTCAGAAGTACTTTTATGACTTCTGGTTTGTTCAGATCGATAGAGCTCGGGAAATGAGCGGGGGTCACACCTACAGTACTTTTTCTCTAAAATGCACCAGAAGCGAGATAATCGCGATCAAAGTTAGAACTCCATGGAAACGACCCGGAGCATGGAGCCCCAGCATGATCCCAGCACAATCGGACTTTGGGGGCTGCTAGGGCAAGCCTAGAGGTGACCAAAACTGGTGCTAACTCATTTCACCATTTTCGCTCCATTCCCAAGAATTGTCATTTTAGCTCCATTCTTTCGTGACAGGCGTGGTAAACAGTAAATTTCGAAAGCACATTCTGTTTTGCTAACCTGGATCAGAAACGGTAGTTGCTCTCACAACTAGATGAACATTGTCAACTTGTAATAACTCTTAGTAGCAGAATTCTGCAACAAAATATTGAGAATACCGCACTTTGATACGAGGGATTGCAAATGAAGAGACTACTATCCTCATTTCGCGCGTTCTCTCGCCTCTCTAACCAGCGAGAGAGCGTGCGAAATGCGGAGAGTTAATCTTCATTGTCATCCCTAGCTGAAACTTCACTCACGCGGTCTGATTAGTAAACTTAGATAACAAGATATTCGCAAACAACACACAGACCTATTTATTCATGAAATGGCGCGAATTGAGACAGTTACTCTTTGTTCATTCTGCACGATTTTGAACAACAATATATCACGCTTGTCACGAGAGAATCGAGCTAGAATGACAAGTCTTGGGAATAGAGCGGAAATGGTGGAATGAGTTAGCACCAGTTTTGGGCCCCTCTAGGCATGTCCTAACATCCCCCAAAGCCCCATGGTGCTGGGATCATTCTGGAGCTCCATGCACCCGGTCGTCCTCATGGATTCCCAACTTTGAACGCGATTAT
>LS518946.1:91302-104909 GCA_900490845.1 Pristionchus japonicus
GGGGGGGCTCAATTTGTGTTACCCCCTGTCAGTGTCGTGGGCACCTATTGGTAAGATTGCTTCAAAATAATCGTGTTGCTTTAGTTTTATCATGAGCAACTCAGCACTATTTTCAAGTTTGGTACTAATTCAATGATCATTGTTCAGGTTGGTCGAGGCAGAGAAGGACGCCGCGACTGCTCCTCTCATCATGTGGTTCAACGGCGGACCGGGATGCTCGTCGCTCACTGGATTGCTGGAGGTGAGCTTTGCTTTCTGAGTCACAACATTTGAAAAGAATAGGATGAAATTGCCGAGAGGTCCCGGGTTTGAATACTGGTTCGGCCCAGATCTGTTGCTGCTTTTGATTAGGGTTCCGCAAGTGAGACATTCGAGGAGACAATGAACAAAGAAAAACTCAACTCGAGAGGCGCCTCCAATTTAATTGAAAATCGAGAGGCGCCTCCCCTCATTTTAATATCAGTTTTCACTTGTCTCCTTTCTTGCGAGGAGAGGGAGAGAGGCGCCTCCTCATTCCTCTCCTCGCAAACTCTCGCGTGCGGTTGGGAGGGGAATGAGGGGTGAAGTGATTGGAGTGATGAGTTTCAAAGTTCATTCATCTCTAACACAACGATAGTCCGAACAAAGGTGATCGAGGCGCCTCCTTTCACTGTCTCCTTTCCTTCTCACCGAGATACACCTCGGATGGAGACAGGAATGGGGGGAGACATTGATTCAATTAGTGTATCGATTGAGAATTGTTTCACTTGCGGAACCCTACTTTTGATCTACCATGACGGTCAGCGAAGACTCAGCTGTTGAATATTGCAGGAGCTCGGCCCGTTCCAGAACAACCGCGATGGCGAGACGCTGTACGAGAATGTGTTCTCGTGGCACAAGGTGAATCTTCGCCCCCACCACATGTACACGAGCTGTATAGCCTCACGTCTAGGTCGCTGATTACTCAACGCTGGCTTGGGGGTGGCGCTTGTCCTTTCTTCTAAGAGTTCTCAAGAATGCTAAAACGTCGATATTGGAGAAAGCGATCGACTATGGCGCATTTTTCTAGGCCGGCAATCTCCTCTTCTTCGAGTCTCCTCGCGGCATCGGGTTTTCCTATCAAGCTAGTGACTCCGATCCCACAACCATCAATGACTACAGTGATACCCTGGTAAGTGGAATTGAAGCACTTACTCTTCAGAATGTTGTTTGATAAGAGACTATTGTGTTCTAGACAGCTGAAGGCAACGTCAAAGCCCTTGTCGACTTTCTCAACTGCTATCCAGAGTACAAGAACAGGTCATTTTGAAGTCATGATTGGCATGCAAACATGGCTACCGACAAAAACTTATAACAATATTCGTAATTCAGGAAACTGTTCATCACTGGCGAATCGTACGCCGGTGTTTACATCCCAACCTTCGTCGATCTTCTGCTGAAGAAAGTGAAAGTGAGTTCAACCTTTTATCCCTTCGCTTTCAGTTCCCCAATGTTTTATGATTTTACTTAATCTCTCTACTCGCTTTCATCAGCTTTCCATGAGCACGACCAAAAAGATTAGTTATACTTCTCTCTGATCACTGCGGCTCCTACAACATCAACCAGCTCTGGTGTGCCCAAGTTGCCCCAGGCCTGGAGTCAACTTGGGAACCCCAAAACGAGCTTGATTCCATCGGCACACCAAAGAGCCCGCTAGCGCAATCTCGAACCATCTAAGAATGACCAATCAATACAACTTCCAATCAGGACGGTTCGGTCACGGGCGTCAATCTGGAGGGCGTGGCCATCGGCAACGGACTCTTCTCGACGATCCAGTCAATCAACTCGGACGTCTCCCTGACTTACATGAGAGGAATGCACAGCAGGAAGTGAGAGGCGGATTGGTGATTTAAGATCTACGTTCCGGGATCTTTGATCTCTGTTCTGTGATCTTTGATCTTGGCTGACACCTGATCTTTGATCTCCCACGTTCAGGGAGTTCGAGGATGTCGGAAAATGCGTGACGCCGGACCACAAGGGACCCATGACCTACTACGACTTTTCCAAGTAATTATCATACTAGCTAATTAGCGTATTTAATTAAATAATTGATTAAAGCTACGTGTACTTCAACAAGTACGGTTCGCCCGTTCCGAAGAGTCTGAACACCTCGACGCTGGAGGGATTCTGTGGCAGGGAGATATTGAAGAGCTATCTGGATGTGTGGATGTCCAAGTGCGTAGCACAATGAACTCGACATATGACGCTGTTCCTTTAAGAATCGTTCATGGGCTGGAACAGTTTCAAAAGGTCGCATGTCCCAAAGTATGTGATATGAGGCTCTTAAGGGAAACGATGATTAGGTAGAAAAATGAAAGACTCCCTCATCATCAGCACCCTCGAGAACCCCAACTCTCACACTTAGGGTAATGCGATCTCTTTGAACTGTGCCAGGCTCTCTCCGATCTTTTCGATTCTTATGGCGTCATATATCGATTTGAAGCGTAATAAAAGGACCAATATAATACACAGGAACGATGTCTACAACACGTACCAGGACTGCTATGTGCGTCATCCTCTGCCCGATCCTGACGATCAAGACTCGTCGAGTCAGTTTCATGAATATTTATCTCTAGGGTCTCTAGGAATCTCCATTTCTTGTCTCTTCCTAGCAGCTTTACCATTTCTGTTTTACATGTTTCCTAGTTGTGCTAGATGAAAAGTGGACGATATTTACAGGCAATCCGGCTGGTGAGGACTACAACAAAGAAAAGAAGCGAAGTGACCGAGTGAAGAGGGACGCGATTGGGCGACCGATGAGCTACAACCCGTTCATCGATGAGGCGGTTAGTACTTTCTCCTAACTAGGGATGAAAAATAAAGGATTTTTTCCTTGCATAAGGAATAAAGAAAGATTCAGAAAACAACGTCATTGTACATTGAATTAGAAGAGAGATAATCCTTGTGCAAGGATTGTTCAATTGGAAGATCGAATCTAGGAACTTCAATGATCCTTAACTTGTCAACCCTACTGTTAAGTGTAGTTCTATTATGAACTGGACTGTTATGCATTCATTTCCGGAGCACATGCGCCTCTATGAGCCATAGTCACGGTCTATCAATAGGCAAGATTTCGCGTAGCCGGTTCTTCCCTTGCAGATCACCTCATTTCAGAAGCGCATGAACTACCAGTCGACAGACAACAACGGCGGCGTTCGCTGTTATGATGGAAAGACGCCGTACCTGAACAGGTGTGAATTGGATTGCTGATTGGAAGAATTCTGACCTACAAACGCAATGAAATTTCAGACCGGAAGTGCGCAAGGCGATCCACATTCCCGAGCAGTTCTCTGGCCCGTGGACGGGCTGTCGGTGAGTGAATGCATTTGTGATCTGCCAAAGACGGAGTGAATGATGATCAGTGATCCGGAATATCGTTGTTTCGCACCATTTCCGCTCCATTACCAAGAATTGACATTCTAGCTCGATTCCCTCGTGACAGGCGTGAAAAAATAATACGCCAGTTTTTAGGTACTCCCTCCCATACTACATCCAGGAGCACAACGATACCACACCTGTGTTTGAGGTGAGGTTCTGACTTCGAAGATCGATTATCATCGGAAGGTTGTTCGATTGTAACAGGAAATACCTTTTCCAGTCCATCTTCACCACCGTCAAAGCGCTGAACAAGCCGCTTCGTTTCCTCATCTACCATGGCGATGCAGACATGGCCTGCCAATTCATCTCCGGGCAGTGGTCAGTACGACTCAGTCAACTCCGCTCCTATCCGAATAGCGGAGTGCAAGAGTCTCCCCTAAGTCACACCTCCCCGATTTTCGTCCTTGCTCGCTGGGGCAGTGCTGCGGGGCAGTCTCTGAAACATAAGATGGACCGTGGTCAATCTCAGGTTCATCGAGGAGCTCGCGGCAAGGAACAGCATGGAAGTGACCAGCGCCTTCCAGCCGTGGCACTTCCAGATGAAGGAGTGAGCATCCATTTCAACCTATTAGATATCAAACAAAGAGACATTCGGTACTATCCAAAGCATGGTTTGAGCTAGAGTTGCGAAAACGACTATTCGAGCCACCTTTCGGCCAGCCCTTACGAGTCAAAGGAGGATTTCGCCATCCTAGTTTGACTGAGATAGCCGAAAAGTGACGTTGGCGAATACATATACTATCCCCTTCTTTGCAGCTTAAAGTTACCCTCCACACACTTAAAAGGGGGTATGACAATCCGGCAACTGCATTTCGGCAAACGACATTTCGGCAACTTGCCATAAATTAGCCAGTAGGCGACCTAGGACCATGGGAGAGGTATCATTGTGATCTGTATCAGTTCCTCTATCAAATCACTGGCTTTGATCTTTGATCGTTGACATGAAAACGACACTTCGGCAACTCCCCATATCTCTGTCCAAAATCATTCAATGAAGGTCTGGTTGGTGTCATTCGATTCCCACGAACTACCTCTACAACCTCCAACTTGAACTTTGGTCTTTAATCACTCGGCGACATTTCGGCAACAGGCCAAAGTCATGCAAAATCGATAATTTTTCGAATTTGCATATTCAAATTTTTGTTCATTGGGGACTCATACTGATCACAATGGTACCTCTCCCATGGTCCTAGGTCGCCTACCGGCTAAATTATGGCAAGTTGCCGAAATGTCGTTTGCCGAAAAGTCAGTTGCCGAAATGTCGTTTGCCGAAATGCAGTTGCCGATTAGGGACGGTGGCGGTGTTCACAGATGAGCGAAACAATTAACGTATGTATGTGCAAACCGAAGCTCATCCTACCCCATTTCGAGTTTTCTGTTTAGAATTTAAAAATATTATCAAAACAAGGAGAAAAACAGCAAAGAAAGGAGGCACGAAGTCCGACGCTTTCGAGTTCAAGCGGAGCGCATCATCGGTCAACGTTTTTATCAAACTATCGCGAACTGAAATACTCGAAAATCGGCAACCACTATCTATGTTTAATTTTGTGCGTGTTTCGCATTAGTAGCCGCGTCCTCAACGATTAAATCAGTATTAAAAACACTTAAAACGAGAATAACGAAGATAGTGATGAATGGGAGCAATAACTTGGTATGGGTTACGGTAGTTTGGTTTATAAAATTCATTTTCTCTAAAACGGCTATGAGTACATTTTTTATTTTTCCTCATACGATGTGAAATATGAACGAGAAAAACATGTAGAAAAATAAAAGATGTACTCATAGCCGATTTTGAGAAATTTGATAAAACGTACTTTCATAACGGTGAAATCGTCAACTTTGACGGCGCTATTCTCGAAGGTTTTCGCTCTAGCTCATTTTCTATGGTGATAATCATTATCTGCGTCCCTTAATCTATGAATATCGAAAGAATCACGCCTCAAGTCAATACTTTAAAATCACATGATTTTTTATTGGCTTCGTGTGGGCTTGTATTCAAGCTTCTGTTTATATTATCTTCTTTAAAGGATTGTCAGAAGGCTTAATTGTTATTCTCGATTGAAGAAAAAATATAAAAATGTGGCTAAACATGCTAAAATAAATAAACAAAATACGAAGGAAATTTGACGGAAGATTACGGTAGATTGAAACCAAAAACGTCGGAGGGTGTAGTCCAATATTCGTACTCAAAAATTCCTCGCCTCCGTCCCTATTGCCGATTTGTCATCCCCCACTTAAAAAATAGCATTTGAATTCCCGCACTTTTTACATCTCAGCCCTCAGTGGAGCAATCCTCCCCATAAATTAATGTTCTATTTGAAAACTATTTTTTAAACATTTTTTTTATCTCAGAGGCACCGTGCAACAGTCCGTAGACATCGGCGGCTTCCAGAAGTCCTGGTCCCACATGGAAGGACAAGTGACGATCGATCTTGTCACGGTGAAAGTGCGTGATGGTCGCCATTAAACATTACCTCAATCGGCACTAGGTCGGATGAGAATTATTTCACAACACCGTCTCTGACATAGAAGTTGTCTCTCACCTCTCACAGTTCTCGGGGAAATTCATGGGTGATGTGCATGATGAACCATCTTGATTAAGTAGAAGCATGTACATTCAATGAATCTTAATGCATTGCCATGCAATATTCAAATGCTCAATTCAGGGCGCTGGCCATATGGTGCCCACGGATCGACCGGGCGAGTCGCTCCAAATGTTCTACAACTTCGTCCAGAACTCCAAGCCCCTGCCGACCAGGAACCCCGTCGACTACGGTATTCCCCTGTGGAAATCGATCGATACTCTGGACAGGAAGCCGCTCAATGCAGAGTACTTCGCGCCGCTGCCGTCCATTGGTAATATTTTTCTCGAACTGTTCATAAGTTGTATCTTTGATTCAATCGAACTCTTGTTGTATATGTAGTCAATGCAAAACAAGTAAAAAGAACTGTGAATATTTCATGCAAATAGATACAGTTATTTATCCTGACATCAGGCAATCGGCCTGCAGGACGCAACTTTAAGGAGGGGATTTTTAACTGAATATTTCACAGAAGACATTCTTTTAGTACGCCGCGCTGAAGCCGACAAGGTCTACAACCTGCCAGGCCTCACGTACGATCTCTCATTCGACCAGTGGGCAGGATATCTGCAAGCGGGCAAGGGCAACAAGCTGTTCTACTGGTCAGTACAATCGTCTTGTCTCTTCTCATACTGCAAAGAGAAAACTTAGATTACATCAGTCCAGCCGCGAGCTTTATCGTTATTATCTTTATCGTTATCTATGGCCTAGTTTCGCTTCAATCTGATTTCGGAGATCTGCTCGTTGCAGGTTCTTCCACAGCCAGAACCCCGACCCGGCCGCTCCAGTGATGCTCTGGCTCAACGGTGGACCGGGTTGCTCGTCACTAATCGGTTTGCTCACGGAGAACGGACCATTCAGGTAATGCAACTTTAGTCTCACCAGTCAAAACATCTCAGTATCAGATAACGAATTTCTGAGTTTCAGAGTGAATCCCGACCAGCGGACTCTCTGGGAGAACGTCTACTCGTGGAACAAGGCTGCGCACGTCCTCTACATTGATTCGCCGAGGAGGGTTAGTTAGTTTTTTTTCTGTGATAAGAGCACCGAAAACGAAACCAGGCTTCAGATTTGGAATTTAACTCCTTTCAGGTCGGTTTCTCGTACCAGAACATGACTGAGAATCCGGAAGTTTCAATCAGCGATGATGATGTCAGCTCTTTTCCTCGTTCACAGAACTGTTTGAAGTAGAGTTCGGAAAGCAAGAGTTGCTCTCCTCATTTGACGCACTCTCTCACCTACCAGAGCGACGAGAGAGTGGGTAAAATCTGGAGAGTCTACTCTTGTTCTAATTAGATGACCTTGTAGTTGTGAAGATTGAGGGCAAACCGCATATTTAGATCGCTCCTGACGTCTATCTCGCTCTCGAGGACTTCTTCACAATCTTCCCCGGCATGAAGAAGCGTGTATGTTTCGTTCTCGATGAACATGATTAGTCATAGGACGATGTTGATGCCTCCCTCTCACCCACGCCGAAGCCCTACGGGCAAAGATCGGAGCGTGAAGCATGTCATTGCCTCAGAGTGTGCAGGACAAGAATGTACAATATCTTCTTCAGGACTTCTACACCTCGGGCGAATCTTACAACGGTGTCTATCTCCCGCTCATCACAGCTTATCTCGCAAAGAAAATTGAAGTGAGTTTTTTTATTTCAAATATAATCCAAAAACTTTCTGGACACGCCATTTACATTTCGCGAGTCTCTCTCCTTCCAGGACAAGGAATCGACCATCAACCTGAAGGGAATGATCATCGGCAATGGAGAAGTGAGCTTCAAACAGGATGTGAGTTTAAGATAATGATAATATTTCTCCGAGATGATTATTTTGGAAGAAATAATCATCTCGGAAGTTTTTTGAACAAAGGACAAGTCAGAATAACATTTGTTCAAAAACTCGTGATGATCATTGTCACAGCGTGTCAGAGTGGACGAAAATCCTCATTTGCGTGGCCCTCGTATTCTAATGCGCCCAGCCATTCATTCCCTCTTCGCTGGGAGATTAGCGGCGAGAAGATGGGCGAATGATCGAGCGTTCTCAATGAAACTACTGCGGTTATTAAGTCTTAAAAGGAGAATCTGCGTATCTGTGAATACGGATCCCTTTAGGAACTTGCTAAAAAGATCCTCTATTGTTTTTGAACTGTTCCATTAGAGTTAGGAGTATTTGAATCAGATTTCGTGTTTTTTCTGCCTATTGTAGAGCAAGAATCTCGTTAACCGTTGAACGAAACCCCCACACCCATAACATTTTTTGAATCGTTACCACAATTCTAACAGCTTGACGGGAGCCGATTTTATAATTAGTCATTAACTCAAAATAAAATTACGATTTTGTATGTTTTTTGTAACGTTTTCCAAATTTTCTCGAATATGAGGGAAAAAATAAAAAATCGGCTCCCGTCAAGCTGTTGGAATTTCCACGAGGAGCTAAAAAATAAAATGGTTGTGGGGGTTTCCATCAACGGTTAAAGAGATTCTTGCTCTAGATAAGTATGAAAATCACGAAATCTGGATGATAACGCCTCTACTCAGAGATAATGATAAATGCGGGGAACGGGTAGAAAAATGATGGAACTCCCTACTAGTACAGTTTGCAATTGAATCTCCCTATGAATGTTCTCAATGCGGCAATAAATGTAATATGTTTCACTCATTTTCGCCTCATTTCATTTCTGAAAATCACCGCTTAATATGCTTCGCAAGAGCGAGAATAAGAGGGAGAGAGGAGAGAGGGAGAGGGAGAGAAATGTCGCGGGCCATGCAAATTGAGTTTCTCATCCACTCTGACACGCTGTGATTGTGAGAAAAATATTGTACCACCTCCGTTTTAGATGCGAACAGTACCCTCGTTCAACTACATGCACGGAGTCATCGGCAAAGAGTGCGTTTTCCATTAATTGCTCAATTCCATCGTTCAGATCTTTCTTGAAAAAAGTGGAACACATTTTTCACAGCAAATACGACGCCCTGGAAGGCTGCTGTACTGGCGAGGATCAGGTGACAATAATATTATTAGATTACTAACATATCATAGCACTTGTGTAAATATCTTGGCACTTGTGGAGTTCCCCGGAAGAATGGATGTGTTTCACTCATTCTATAGTTTGCATTGCCCTAAGCAGGGCTGCTGTACTGGCGAGGATCAGGTTATGTTATTATTATTTTTAGGTTACTAACAAGTGTTGGCATTTCGGCGGTAATATATCCGGGAAGAAGAGGGCTCTGCCGAACCCGTTGCAGCCAGAACTATTACTATCTAGCTAAATACCTTCAGATCGGCGGTCTCTACTGCCACTACGACGACTTCTTCGAGAGTGCGAGCAAGTGGATTCCGAAGAAGGATGCGAGTTATTTTTCACACAGTTCATCGTTCTAAAGCAATATTAAAGCAGAAAATTGGGTATCGATACGATAGATAAGCAAATATTGCAGATTAGTTTACTTTTAGCAAGATTCGAATCAGTCCTTCAGCCCCATTTTCAACTGACTGATTTCAGTTAGATGAAACAGGCAAACGCTGTGTCCAGGCGCTCTTTAGCATTCTCCGCGCCAGGGGAATCGAATGGTCCAAAACGTAAGTTGTATTTTCGACCATCATAATTCATTAAAAAATTTTAATTTCAGAAACGACAACTACAACCTGTACCAGGACTGTTACACGACTCCCAAGGGATTACTATCGGCCAAGAGCCAGACATCGGTAAGACAACTCCAATTTGCAATAAGGATGACTCGTGAGAAGGCGCTTCAAACAGTGAATTATCAGTTTCAAAAATAAAAATGAATTTCAGTACAAATCAAGCATTCTCGCTCTGAAGAATCACGCCCGATTCGCGAAGACGCATGCAGAATTTACCGAAACGAATCCTAATGCCGCTGTGGAGTTGGTGAGTGGGGCAGTTGGAATCATAAGAGCCGTTTATCATACTGAATCCGAGGTCATTATTTTCTATTAGTTCATTGGCCTCCTCACTCGCTCCTATAACGAGCATCAACAAGAGTCAAAACGAGTACACGTCGGGTGCTCGTATACTTTCGAAGTACCACTCCTCCCATCTCAGAACAACCTGCTCGATCCTCTCTCAACAACCAACACGCTTGGATTCCAGTGCTGGATGGACGACGCGATGATCGCCTATCTGAACCTGGTAGGAATCGAATAGAATATTTATCAGAATCATTCCGTCTTAGGGTGTTGAATTCTTCGGGAACCTGGTAGGCGACTAATCATACATCATCTCATCACTACTCGTGTCACACCGCAAACATCATCATTGAAAACTATCCCTGGAAATTATGAAATAAGTATGACAACAGGGAAAAGTTCTCGTTATCAATAATCTCCCCCCTCACCCCCAACAAAAAGAAGTGCCTATTCCATCCTGAAATGGGCGCTTATAAAGCTTTTAACGAAGATCTATAGGGGGTGACAACACGGCAATCTATTTTTCATCGATTCTTTCATCATGGCCAAATGAGCATCTTGATAGAAATACTTATCCCATCCTGAAGCCCATATGAATCTGTGTTTTTAAAGCTTTTAAAGCGACAAATATGCTTCAGAAACACACGCGTGCAGCTCTGCACGTGCCCGACTACGTGCAGGCGTGGTCCTAGTGAGAAGTGCTTAGCCCATCCTGAAACCCATCTTAATCTGCACTTCTGAAAGCTTTTAAAACAGCTAAATGTGCGCCTTGCACTAGATGTTCTGATACAGATTCAGATTAGATTCTGATTCTGTTTCAGAACCACGTGCGCACGGCTCTGCACGTGCCCGACTACGTGCAGGCGTGGAACGAGTGCGCCAAGGTCGTGCAGACGAACTACCACATGATCAAGGACGATATGAGCGAGCAGTTCGAGGTTCGGGAATTGTGTCATGAGATGGTAAATTTGAGGAAATGTTGGGGAGGGGACTTTTCGGGTGTTGGCGTGGTCCGAGTGCGCCAAGGTCGTGCAGACGCACTACAAGATGATCAGGGACGACATGAGCGAGCAGTTTGAGGTTCGGGGCACGAAATTCTGGCTCTTGTGGAGTTTGAGGTTGGGCTCGAAATACGCACTGTTGGTGGTAGGGGTTGAATAGTGGATAAACACTCTTCGTGTGAACTCCACAAGTACCGATCTTCTTTCTTGAGATGCCACGGGGAGACATTGACCAAATATTATTTGAAATTGGGTGAGCGTGTTGATGAATGATCATTGCAGTACCTGATGAACTCTCCCCTCGACATTCGCGTGCTTCTCTACAACGGAGACGTAGACGACGCGTGTCAACTGCAGCAGGTCTGGTTGATTTCTTGAAGCACAGATAGTGTGTAAAACGATAGAGAAGGCGGAAATGAGAGAGTTTGTGCATAGAACATACTATATTTCAGGCTCAATGGTTCGTGGAGAATCTCGCGCACAAGCATGCTTGGACGGCGGTAAGATTTTTTTTGTTATTGTCATTTTTCATTCAAATGCCACCGTTACCATGTTCGATCACATAATCGAAGTCTCACATATAGTCACTGGTCTCGCGTGGGGGTGGGCTATCGCAGGACGCAAGTGCCTTGAGTACGGCGATACCTCTACCTTGTTGCATATGCGCTAACGAACAAAGTGATTGATTCACAGACGGACAAGACCGAGTGGAGCTATCGTGGAGCCATCGCCGGCTACAAGACATCGTACACCCTGCCCGACAAGAAGTTCAGTCTCGACCTTCTGACGGTCAAGGTTAGCTCATTTCATCGACAGTAATCCCTTGGGAGTCGTGTATCAGTATTGGTTCAAGTTGTACTTGCCATTTCTGAAATTTAAAAGCTTCCCATCCTGCCGACTGAGCAGCCAGGCCTAGCAAGTAGATTACGGGAGTTCGGTGTACAGTTCGCTGAGTCACAATCCGGTACTAGGTCGAATGAAAACCATTTGCATACTCTATCGATTGCATAACTCTTGCCTTTCGCACTGATTAGGTTCTCATCCAGCCGGTTCTCATCCGATATAGCTCCCACAATCCAGACCCTTTTCAGGGCGCCGGCCATGTCGTGCCGACCGACCGTCCCGGCCCCGCCCTCCAGATGATCGATGCATTCCTCAAGCGGAAGGACTACGACACGCCCATTCCCTACTCGCTCGAGAGAAAGCCGCTGTTGTATCAGTACAGAGTGAGGGCTACGGAACATTCGGTAGTTGTGGAGTTCATCGGATGAGTGTCTTACCGCCCTCCACCCCTGGCATATCTTTATCGCATCATATTTGTGCCAGCAGCTCGGAGCTAGACACAGTTAAAATCTTGAGGATAGTAGTGATGTGCAGTAGGCCAAACCGCACGGATGAAGTGTCATTAGATCAATCAAGAAACTTTTCTACCAATTTCCTCTTATATCACGTTGCAGAGAACCGGCGACACGCCCACTGACACCGCTTCCTCCCCTGTTCCCTCTCCCACGACAACCACGACAACTGTCTCTTCTCCATCCTCCTCATCCTATCCCTCTCCCTCTCCCTCTCGTCCTTCCACGATGGTGACCTCGACGATTACCTCGACGGTGACCTCGACCAAGCCTCCCAGCACGACTTCCATCGGTGCTGGATTCTCCCTGACTTGGCTGACGACCTTGGTTCTCGCTTACGCTCTGTTTCATTAGTTTCACATGCATAAGACAATGAAGTATTGGAAACTAGTGCAAATAACTAAATAAATTTATTTTCGATATGATAAATTTGGTCAATATGGGAGAACGTTCATACGAATAATAACGTGAATTTATGTGTCAAAATTACAAAAGGCTTTGCAGACATGATTTATCTGGTAATGCCCGTTTGCAACCACAGATCTGTGCCAGAACAATTCACGATGCGTAAAACGGTTCGTCTACGTTGGACGAATGTTTTATTTTGAGAGAACCATGTTCGACTGTAATTGAATACTTTTCTACGTTTGATAGTCTATTCACCTTTCACGATGTGCTCTTCGAATTTACGTATCTCACCAGTGAGAGATCGGATGCCGCTTCCGGTTCATATTCGAGTATCATACATACGAGTTCACAAGGTAAGTTCTCGAGCGGGTTTGTTTGATCGGTCCTTCACCATCTTCCTCAGTCAAATAATCATCAGATGGAATATCGTTCAGAAGCTTGGCACGTTTCAGCAGCGGTGGGGAATCCATTCAAAAATCATTTATTATGCTCGAAAAGTGTGTGAAAATAGTGCGTGGAGTACTCAAAATATACTGGATATTAGTAGCGAATGATGAACAGCCAATGATTACGCTTGAATGAAGCAAAGGGAAAAGGTGCTTACAAGCGACTTTTTCAATCACACGACAACGCTACGTTGGACCCACTGCCGAGTCCAACTAGCCGCTTGAATGAGATGTGCTCAAATAGTAAGAAAGTTGCAATCTCAATGTGCCCAGTAGCATTGCTTAACTTTTTTTTTAAGAGACCGGATCGGTAAAACTCGAGTTTCCCCCGGACACGCTCCTACCGATTTGAGATCCGCCAGCCCATACTCTAGTGTTAGGAAGGCCTTAGCCCTACAATACCCACAGCGCCCCTTATTCGGGCTTTTCTCCGTTACGGAAGGAGAAAAGTGAAAATATGAGTGAAATGGTTGAAAAATCATAAAAAGTAAAA
>LS518946.1:122533-160976 GCA_900490845.1 Pristionchus japonicus
TGTAAACAAGAGGTATCTACATAAACCCTCGAGATCAACAAGGGAGAAGGGAGATTCAATTAGAGAGAAGAATAACAAGTTGATCCGATGGAAAACAAGATAATCCCTCAACGCTTCAACGTCAATGGACTAATCTACATATGCAAGAAGATCCCTCCCCTCCCTTGCCTCCCCTCTCCCCTCTCCTCCCCTCATTCCATCCCCGAGTCGTCCTATCGTCTTCTCGTCTTTGGATAAAAGAGTCTACTCCAACCTCCTCGTCTACGTTGCTGTCTCGGGTAACGGGGTAGTAACGGACTAGGATCTGGGGTCTAGCTCTTACAGTTTAGGTTGTACTGTGGATCATGTACATCGTTGCTGCAAGCTATTTCACAGCATATTTGCTTACCGAGTGTTGGTAACTTCTGAAAAATATTTCCTTCTTGAATTATCGTTACAAATTACGTTAAATTAATGTAAAAAGTACCTGTTTAAGAATATCGACGCTAGAACGACTTAGAATTGGTTGGAAATGTCCGACTCTTATGCAAAATTTGTTTAGTTTTCTCGAAAACATTCGAATAATGATTGATGACCAATCCAGATTTTGGACCACGAAAAACGGTCGTCCAGAATAACTTTTACCTCTCCCAAAATAATAAATTTCGATGCTTGAAACAAACGAAGATAACGATGTTAGGAAATTCACTGCAAATGAGGAAACACGCATGAATGCCCACAAATACAAAATGATTGCAAACAAACCTGGATCTGGCATAGCAGTTTTTTTTGTCCATATAGTGACATATATTACTTTGTGTGTTTCAATAATTTTCACCAAATTCAATCTGAAGAACACATATGCCTTGTTACTCAGGCACTTAAACGTACGCGATTTGATCTGTCAGCGTTTTAATTTTTAAAAATATTTGGTTGAATTGTGCCATTTCAAGCAACTCTGGTAACAAATTCCATCTTATGGGTGAACGTAAAGCGACTAGTCGCATCCTTTTAACTCGCACGCCAAGGCAGTTTTTCAGTCTTTGCTTCATACTCTCCTCGTCAAAGTCTTTATCTTCCAAATAGTAGACCTCAAAGATGTATTCTCAATTCGCTTCACAATACTTTTTTACTAATTAGAAGAAAAACTAACTTTTGCAATATCTTCGTACCCAGGCAATGCTTTTCTCGTAAATTTCTTTGAAAGCTGATTGAACTTCAAACGCAGCTCAAACAAGTCACTCTTGTTGTTTAAAATTTCAATATAATAGGTTGTTTCGTCATCACTTCCGCCCTACAAATTCATAACTAAACTGATATTTCTCCTCCCCCCCCCCCTCAAAACTTACTTTTACTTCAAAACTAAAGACCATCATCAAGGGAGAGTATTGGCTAGCGTAACTGTCGACGCTCGATTGCAGTATTGGAGAGATCTTAAAAAGGAACGTTTGATCATATCACATACTATCTTTGTCGAATTTTTGAGCACATTATATGTATGAAGAGAGACATTTTTCTCAGTCCTACCCCTAACGCAATTGTAAAG
Source organism: Pristionchus japonicus (assembly GCA_900490845.1). Classification (NCBI taxonomy): domain Eukaryota; kingdom Metazoa; phylum Nematoda; class Chromadorea; order Rhabditida; family Neodiplogasteridae; genus Pristionchus; species Pristionchus japonicus. The sequence goes on from LS518946.1 coordinate 124,059, forward strand.
TGGAAGTATGAGGGAAAATAACTGAAAATTCCCATGTTTTCATTTTGAATGTAAAGGTAGATTACATAGAAATTGTCTAAATATTCCGCCGCAATGCCCCGGTGAGTGAGGGAGAAAAGAAGGAAGGAGGGGACCTTAGGGAAACCGACCAATCTCAGATCGAACACTTTCTCCGGCGCATATTCGATGATCATCCACATGAGTTCGCGCGGGATTCGTTCGACAGCAGACAGGGCTCCATCACCGATCCTGCGAGTTCCACCGTCCATCTGAATACTTTATTTGGAATGTGGTACAGCGTTCATTCAGAACGGAGCTACTGCAGTGAAAACGTAAAACTATGAACAAAACAGGTTGAATATTTTTTGGAAACATTGTCCAGCGTCCATTGGGAATGTAGCTACTGTACACGTAATGACTGCAACAGTTTGGCGTCTCTATTAGTTGATTGGAGATAAACAGCGCTGCCCCAAGGATTTGTTTCTTCGCACGTTTGATCCACAGTGAGCTTACCCTTGTGCAATGCTGCTCAACCAGCTTCCCAGCAATACCTTTCGAGCAATTTTCATTATCTATTCCTCATAACGAAAGACAAATAATAAGTTGGTGTCCACTCTCAGATTGGTATTTATGTTAATTAATTAATTAATAATATGAAACGATCCTTCAGACCTGTGGTTCGTTTCTGTCCTGTGTGGATGAATATGCATTGAACCAGATGTCCATACCTCTCATCCATGAGTTAATGTTGTTTGGAAATCAAGTATGATAGTTTATGTTCATTAGCGAAATATACCAATTATTTTTCAGGGAAATCTAACCGAAATACCGATCTCCGTGATTAGACCTAAAATAAATTTGTTCGAGCTGCGGCTAAAAAGGCTAAAGCCGATGCAGCATTTAACAGCGCAATTGAAGGCCACAAGACATCCACGATCAACGGCACATTAAGAAAGATATTCCAAATCTAGAAAAACATCCAGGTCTACCACCTCAAATTTCGAGCTAAACATGCGGCAAATGATCTGGACTATCTAAACATTTGCATGGGAAACCGCATTAAGATCGTCGAAATTGACGCAATCAACGACCATCCTATCGAGTGGTCCGTACTACCCAAACTACTTGATGGCGTGAAAATTGGATTGATGAAAGTGGAGATTACAACTCTTACGAATGACATTGCGTAGGTTCCTATTTGTGATGCTTTCAAAATTATCATTTTCAGTTCCCAAATTGAATTCGCAGTAGCTCGCCACAGCATTAGTCATCTCTTGCTGGAAATGGAGAAAACAGAGTTCGATTTCACCGAATCAGGTATCTCTCTGTCTGAGATAATTCACTGAATGTCATTAAATTTAGTAAGCTTGCTTCTAAAATTAGCCGAACTTGTGCGCTCAATGAACATCAATCAACGCCAAGTGCACAGACTTCCTCTGGCTAGCAAATACTTCGTCGGAGTTATTGATAAGGATTGGGCTCCAATCATTCTGAATATGTTCTCAAAAAGACTGGAGAAACTTTGCATTTCGAATTATGCCTATGTTGACTATCCCGACCAGGAAAATGTTGAGCTACTCATAGAAGTAAGTGTATGGAACCTCGACAAATGCTGAAACATCTGAAAATTTTAGATATTGCCCTGTCTCGGGAAGAACGTCTGGCTGGATGCATCCTGTATCATACTTCCGTATGAAGTAAATCACGAGAGTAATGGGCATTCAGTGAAAGGTTAGTGTAATCGAAACTAAAATGTCAGATAGTCAAAATAAATACTTCAGTTAGCCACAACTTTTTGAAGATCAAGCATCTGTCCAATGAATATCAACCACTGTATCACGGTAAAGATTCATTTTACTTCATTTTACGGTCGTTGATTATACTCATTGAGATGCACAAATACTTCTTCAATAAATAAAAAATCAAATGTTCATTAAACTGATGAAATAAACATGGTAATGTTCGCACATAAATACGGGAAAGGGACGAAATAAGCAAAACAAATAAATTAGCTGCAAATGTAATTATGGTTTTGACTCAAAAATGCACCATTTTTTAGACATTGAAGCTTGTAATCGTTCTCGTCAGTTCTTCTTTTCCTCATATGGTTTTATTGTGAGGTAACCGTAATCCGCTAAAACCAAAACGATTAAAAAATATGGCCTGTTAGTTTACCATGCACGGAGTGGCCGTTTAGGTTGTACTGTGGATCATGTACATCGTTGCTGCAAGCTATTTCACAGCATATTTGCTTACCGAGTGTTGGCAGCTTCTGAAAAAAAAATTGCCTTCTTGAATTATCGTTACAAGTTACGTTAAATTAATTTAAAAAAACGTACCTGTTTAAGAATATCGACGCAAGAACGATTTAGAAGTGGTTGGAAATGTCCGACTCTTATGCAAAATTTATTGAGTTTTCTCGAAAACATTCCAATAATGATTGACGGCCAATCAAGGTTTTGAACCTCGAAAAACGGTAGACCAGAATAACGTTTGCCTCTCCCAAAATAATAAATTTCGATGCTTGAAACAAATGAAGATGAAGATGTTAGGAAAGTCACTGCAAATCAGGAAACAAGCATGAATCAACATAAATGCAAAATGATTGCGAACGAACCTGGATCGGACATATGGGTTTTGTTTGTCCATATAGTGACATAGTTTACTTTGTGTGTTTCAATAATTTTCATCAAATTCAACCTAAAAATCACAGATGCTGTGTTATTCAGGCAATTGAACGTATGCGATTTCATTTGTCAGTGTTTTGATATTTAAAAATATTTGGTAAAATTGTGCCATTTCAAGCAACTCCGGTAGCAAATTCCATCTTATGGGTGAACGTAACGCAAGTAGTCGCATCCTTTTAACTCGCACGCCAAGGCATTTTTTCAGTCTTTGCTTCATACTCTCCTCGTCAAAGTCTTTATCTTCCAAATAGTAGACCTCAAAGATGTAATCTCAATTTGCTTCACACTACTTTTTTTTACTAATTAGAGAAAAAAACTAACTTTTGCAATATCTTCATACCCAGGCAATGCTTTTCTCGTAAATTTCTTTGAAAGCTGATTCAACTTCAAACGCAGCTCAAACAAATCACTCTTGCTGTTTAAAATTTCTATATAATAGGTTGTTTCGTCATCACTTTCGCCCTACAAATTCATAGCTAAGTTTATATTCCCCCCCCCAAACTTACTTTTACTTCAAAACTAAAGACCATCATCAAGGGAGAGTATTGCCTAGCGTAACTGTCGACGCTCGATTGCAGTGATAGAGAGGTCTTAAAAAGGAAAGGTTGATCATATCACATACTATCTTTGTCGAACGAGAGAGCACGTTATATGTATGAAGAGAGTCAGAATAATTCTCCCCATAATTCCCAATCCTACTCCTAACACATTTATAAAGTGGAAGAATGAGGGAAAATAACAGAAAATTCTCATGTTTTCAATTTGAATGTAAAGGTAGATTACATAGAAATTGTCTAGATATTCCGCCGCACTTCCCCGGTGAGTGATGGAGAAAAGGAGGAGGGGCGGGACCTTAGGGAAACTGACCAATCTCAGATCGAACACTTTCTCCGGCGCATATTCGATGATCATCCACATGAGTTCGCGCGGTATTCGCTCGAGAGCAGAGATTGTTCCATTATCGATCCGACGAGGTTGACCGTCCATCTGAATATGAATATCGGAATCTGGCGCCGCGTCGATTCTGAAAATAGTTAAAAACGTAACGATTGCAACAGTTTGGCATCTTTATTAGTTGGAAAGGAACAGCGCTGCCACAAGGCTTTGATAATGCTTTTCTCTTCTTCGCACGTTTGATCCACAGTGATCTTGCTCTTAGGCAATGCCGTTCAGCATTCTTCAAGAGCGAAAGAGGGCTTCTAAGGTCGTTAATCGTTATCTTTTTATGGGTTGTACTTAAAGTGATATAACGGAATAATTGTTTTATCATGCATACATAAGAAAAAGTAGTAGTATAAGAGAGACTAAAAAAGTAATACGTTGAAATTGGCTTGAACTGGTGATGATGGTTTCGATCCAATGATGATGAATAAATGAAAAAAAATTGAACAATTGTATCAGTGTGACATTCCAGCGGAAGGTGTGATTATGAGCCAGCCGTGATCCGCTGAAAAGGAATCATATTTTGTATGATGTTGATTGAAATGATTAAATTACCGCGAACGGAATGTCCGTTTCTTACGTGAAGGGGTTCATGAATATTCTTTTCGCAGGGTAATTCGCAGCTTATTTGTTTTCCGAGCATTAGCACTTTCTGCAACATATTTCACTCCTTCACTTATTACAAAATGGTAAGTTAGGAACTTATGAAATCTCATTGAACAAACTTCTTTGATAATGTTGACACAAGAGTGTCTCAGAACCGGCGGATAGTTTCCTGCTCGTATAGAGAGGTTCGTTATTTTTTTCGCGAACATTTCAGGAATGAGTGATTTCCAGTCGATTTTTTGACCGCCGAAAAATTGACGAAGCGGAAAAAGATTCGCCGAATACTGGTTGATCACTATGGAAGAGACTTGGGACGATAAGCTTAGCAAGAAATCCGCTGAAAATTGAAATAGTCGCAAAATGCATTGCATGATACCTGTAGACGTGATGTCACTGAATTCCGCCATCAACGTGACCTTGCTGACTCCGTGCGATTCAATTACCTCATGAAGAAATGGTCTTAATTATAAGGTATTTTCGTTGAGAAATATTTATTACACCCACACTATTTCATCTGTCAGAGTGTTGATCTGCAGTAGCATTCGCCCAAACCGAGAGCTATTCACCAGTTTCGAAACAATCTCACCTCATTTGTTAATGGGGTAATCGTGGGCATTGATTACGAGCATTCCAGTTCGGAGACCCAATAAATTTTCAAAATGCACAATTCTTTCTTCTCCTTGCTCATTAATATTAAACACACACGAATACGTCTGTAAAGAAGTCTTTCGTTTTGGAAAAATCGATAACCACGAAAAAAGAATCTTTACTGTAAATATATAATAATCCTTGACTTACTATTAACTTATTATTAATTAACTTATTATGACAGTATTCTTCTCTCTTGTAACCATTAGAAACAATAGAGAACTTCAAATGAAGTTCAAATAAACTGCACTTGGGTTTTGGAACCAACATCTCAATTGTTATAGACGAACCACCAGGCTGGAAGCGAAACTTTAGAATCACAATAATCATCCAGAAATTGAACCTTTACTATGAATCGATCAACAATCTGCATTGCAGATCTTTGGCAAGCGTATTCGTCGATTCTTGACCGCAAAGTGGAAGAGGTCTTAAAAGCATTCTTCTCTTTATGTCACATACAAAGGTTGTCAACTCGAATTCGAGAAATTCGATCCCTCCTCCTCAATTACTCTATCCTACTCGAAACTTCCGAAAGAGAGAGAGAGAGATCGGTGTATGCAAAGTGATCGAGATTTCGAAATATTTCGAGAGTCTCGAATTCGAAGTTCCAATTTCTACTAATTTATGTCTCCTTTCCTGCCATTCGTGTGCGCCAAATAACAGGAAAATCCCATTTTCAAAAAATTTAATATAGAGGTGAATCTAACCAATCTCATATCGAACACTTTCTCCGGCGCATATTCGATGATCATCCACACGAGTTCGCGAGGGATTCGTTCGAGAGCTGACAAGGCTTCCTCGTCGACCGTGTGACTCCCAACGAACATCTGAATCTTTATTAGAGCGGTTACAGATAGGGGAGAGACAAGAATGGGATCTTTCACAAATATCGGAGTGTTGTGCCGCGTTTATCCCGTAGCTATTGAAAACGTATTGACTGCAACCATTTAGTGCCCTCATTAGTTAGAGATGAACAGCGCTGCCACAAGGCTATTCCCTTGTGTTTTGTTTTCTACGGTCATGACCCAATGCAAACTTGCCCTTGGCAATGCCGCACTTTCCTGACTTATTTTCAGCAATGTTCACTATTTATTCCACTTAATTGTTCGAATGGACACTGCTCCGCCTTCTAAACGATTGAAACCGCATCATGATAATACGAATGCATCGGATGAGGGAGAATCCAAGAATCGCGAGCTCTCCCTTCTCGAGCAATTGCCGGGCGAACTGTTCTGTATGATCATCGAGTATGCACCCAAGGTGGTTGCTCATGTCAGGCTGGTGAGTTTATTCAAATTTCTGAACTTGTTACTTCGCAGGTTCACTACAGGAACATTGGCTAAGTGCATTCTAAAGATATCATGTTTCAGACCTGTCGCTTGCTTGAACAACGATCAGTTGCGTACACTCTCAACAACCTAGATATTCCTATTGTTGAAGAGCTAAAAATTTACGGGACCCAGGTGAGGTAAAGGTAAAGGCGCTTCCACGTCAAGCGATTTTTATTCTTGCGACGGCTGCGGCTACGGTAGTTCGGTAAGACAGACTGCTTGGAACGGTATTCTGTCCAATGCTTTCAAGAAATATGATAAGGGAATCTAGATTTGATAAGTACATCGCTTTGAAGGACTATTATTTCAGCAATATAAGGCAAGTCAAGTCAATATAGTCAAGATATCGATCAAATTGTCTGCTATGAAACTGTTTACTCTTCGGCTGCAACGGTTCCGTCATCAATACAACCCAATTGTGCGCATGACTCCTAACAGGAATACTTCGGTATGGTTGAGCAAATCTTCGTTCAAATTGATTGGGCGGAAAATGCAAGGAATGCATTTCAGACCTATACGCTGGAATTTGGAGAAGCTTCAGATGACCTTCAGTATTTACACCATTGCATGGGAAATCGAATCCGATCGTTGACCATCGCTACAAACTGGAGAGAAGAGGTTGATTGGACTACGCTATCTGTGCTTATTGAGGGAATGCGGGTTGGAATTCTCAATGTACAAGTCGGCACATTGACGAAGGATGTTTGGTATGCAACATAACTAGGGATGTCAGAGTGAGGAATGACTCTCCTCATTTTACACACTCTCTCGCCTGCCTGATCAGTTAGAGTGTGTGGAAAATGAGGATAGTCATTCTTCATTCTGACATCCATAAATATAACGCACAAAAGGAGCACATGATTTCAGTGTGAACGCTGAACGTTTAATACAAAATCACAAAATCGAGCAAGTTATGCTGAATGCAGAAGAGAGCGCATACAATCCAGGTATTCGTCCAATAAGACAAACCACAAGATTCTCTAACGATTCAGAAGAGTTTCTGCTGAAATTGTCCGAACTCGTTCGATCGATTCATATCTATCAACAATTTGACGGGGGCTATTTGCTGGGAATTGGAAAAGATTGGGCACCAGTTATCGTATCGATGTTCTCGAAGAAATTGGACAAACTCCTTATTAATAATCCTAATAATCTCCAATATCTACCAAATACTGCGGTCGATCAACTTATTGAGGTATTTGAAATTTCAGCTTAGACTTGAACTTGAATTATCTGCGGCTCGTTCCCTTTTCCATTTCTTTCCATTCGATACTATCTAGCGGTTGTCAATCATATCCAATTGTCTATTGAAAAGCATTTCAGCGCTTGCCTACCCTCGGGAAGAAAGTGTGGTTTGAAGCGTCCTGCGAGCCCATATTGAACAAAATTAAATTCACAAGCAATGGACACTCGGTGAAAGGTAATTTTTTTATTGATGATATAATCATAAAAAAACATTTCAGTATTTCGAAACACCCTCATCATCAAGCATTCTTCGAGAGCGAAAGAGTGTTTCTATGGGCGTTAATCGAAATCATTCAAGAATTGTCCATTTTCGTTGAACACATTTTTATTCAATAAATGTTCAAATCCTTTATTGTTTTGCACACATTATTCGTATTCTTGTTCCAATATTTCTCCCGCACTATCTTGGAATGTGATTTTATCTCAAAGTTGGGGCAAATGCTCACATTCCCACTCCTGCCAACTCTCCCAGTTCAAAAACATCTTCCCCCTCTTCCCTCTCTTTACACTCGGGAATCCGCATGACTCACGCTTGTTTTCTTGCTGACACCTGACAGAAAGTCGGGATGGGCTATCTCGCATCTCCGGATAATTTACTTGTGATCTCCAAGGCCAGGCAAAGCGAGAGAACGTGCGATTTGAAGATGCTCGGTAATAGCCCGATTCTCTTGAATCATAATGATCTCTCAATCCACCTAACCGACTAGAGTGGGGATGGGCTATCTCGCATCCCTGGATAATGGCCTGGCTCTTTCGATTCTTTCACTGTCAGACGAAAGATCGCGTATTATTTTGGATTTCACTGCTGAATTCATTCCACAAGCTCTCTAATCGGTCAGACAAACCAAGGGAAATACTATCTTGATTCAGCACGCCCTATCGAAGAAGGGACAAAGCAAAACAGTATGGCAAAGAGAAACAGACAATTACCTCACATCAACCCGGATAATTGCGTCCAAAGTGCTCTCTTTGATTCGCACACTCTCAGGGGAGTGCAATTGATCAAAGCTTTATTGCCTTAAACTCTCGATTTTCCAACCTTCCTCGTCACTCCGGTATGTAGGATAAATCATGCATCGTAAAACGGCGAATGTCTGTATCGAATCGTTCATGGAAGATTCATCCCTACTTCATTCTCACATTATTTTCATTCATTCTTTCCCATTGAACTCTGTGAACCACGATCACTCCGAGTCTGAGAAATCAACATGCTTTCACCCCTTCTCCTCCAGGAATAGTGTAAACACCCTCCACATTCCGCATGTTCACTAGTTTCTCTGAACGGCGAGAGATCGTGCAAAGATGAGAGAGCACTTTCCCTCACTCCGCCTCAACCGAAGAAGCAGATAAAAGTGCGCTCCGGCATTACAACGAGGCCTAAGGAACTGCTATCAGCCTTCATCTCCCTGAGCCCCACTTACTTCCCTCGTTTCGCCCGGTTCTTTTCTGGATTTTTCTGATCGCAAACCAATTTCAGGATGATGAAATTCGCCGCGTTCGCCCTTCTAGTAGCCATGATTGGTCTGACTGAGGCAAAGATGCAGGTGTGTTCTTTGCTCACTTTGGTTTTCAGAATCATTTCATTTGCCACTATCATCTTCGAATTTCTTTCCGTACTTCATGCCAAAACGTCACGTAGTTTCTGAAATCTAATACTCATGGTCTTTTTATCGGAATACTAAAAAATCACTGATCTTTGATCTTTCCAGAACGTTACCGTCAAGGGGATCGCGGTGTGCAACAAGCACCGCATGGCCAACGTCAAGGTCGAGCTGTGGGAGCATGACACTAGTGAGTTATCTTTGATCTTTGATCTTGCTACAATAGGGTACTGTAGGTTTTGGCAGAGCCGGGTATTCGATTCCAGAAACAACCAATTTCGAATGCATTCCAGTGGACCCGAGCGACCTGCTCGCCGAGATGCACACTAACTCGGAGGGAGAATTCCTGCTGAGAGGAGGCGATGATGAGGTACGGTACGGTACGGTAGGCGTACAGTATCCATGGATCGATAATCGATGAGAGTGCGATGGATCGATAATTGTACTGTAGATTTACAGTAGGGTACCGTAAGGGAGCAGAAACGATGATCTGCTGGAATATGCATGAAGCTCTGACAGACTAGGCTTTACGGTGGATTCCTAATTTTTTAAGATTTTTCGGAAATCGAATGTTTTCACAGTATTGCCAGCTATTCGTGCTGATGCTAGGAGTAAGACCGATGAAACATAGCCTCCTGCAAGAATCTTATTCACCAACCCATAGACTTCGGTTGTCCAGGATTTCGATAGCGCTGATTGCCGAAGGAAAAGTCCGAATTCTAGATCACCAGCATCGCTCCGTATCTCAAGATCCGTCATAACTGCAAGGTTTCCGTCGACAAGCCCGATCAGGTGAGTAACCAGAGGAGTTGAGCATATTCTCTCTGAGACTCAGTCATGTCTCATTCCGCGCGAATGGAGCCGTTGGCTAAGGCTATTTCGAAAGCGAGGTGCACACTTGCACTCTTCCTGATGGTTTCTCAAAGAAAGATCTTTGAAAATAAACCAATTATTTAATCAATTCAGACCTGCTACCGCAAGACGGAGTACCCGATCAGCAAGGAGCACATCTACTATGCTGACGAGACGCCCAAGGTTTACGATATGACGTGAGTTATCAATTTATCGATTTGAAAATGAAAAAGCCAGTCATCGATTCGTACTTACCGTATTCTCTTTCAGCTACGTCACCCTCGACATCTTCGTCAAGGACGAGAAGGAAATCTGTGAGAAGAAGAAGAACTAGAGAGATCAAAGATCAATCGATAACCCCTTTGAATCTACCGTTAGCCCTCATCCGCTAGTCAAATATTCACCTCTATGCAATGCCTTTTTCTGTACATGTTTCGTAGTTGTTGTATGAACTGATGATTTTGCACTATAAATGTTTGTGCCTGCTCAAACTATCGATTAGGTAAATGAAGTCCAATTAGACGTGTTCGAACAATTAATAGACAATCAAACAGCTGCTTAGAGGGTCTCGGATGGCCCCATCCCAGTGGGCTCAATGAGTCAGACAGATCAAGATAGCCTCACGTGTCCACCACCTCCTCTCGTAGCCTCTATCCTTGGTGTAAACACCCTCTCCATTCTACACGTTCAATCGTTTCTCTCTTCTCTCCGAGACCGCATGGAAGGAAGAGAGAGCGTCTGTTCCCATCTGTCTTGTGCTAGAAAGTTGTCGGTCTCTCATTTTTGAAGGCTCTCTCGTGTTTTCTAACCGGCGAGAGAGCATGGAGAAAGAAGAGCTCACTCTAGATTCACATGCCCCGCCCTCTCCAACATTCCTGAAGCAGAGATAAATGAGGAAGGCCTGCCATTACACCAAGAAGTTTCAGTCACGAGTCCTCTCAGCTGGGCTTTTCATTCTTGCTTTCTCGTTTTCCCACTGAACTTTTGCTTTGAGCGTGCGAAGTTTTGGCTGGTAATTGAAATCAATTTCAGGATGATCAAATACGCCGCTTTCGCAGTTCTTGTTGCGATGATTGGCTTGACCGAAGCAAAGATGCAGGTGTGGTCTTTGATCTTTGATCTCATGAGTTCGGCTCACGGTTTTCTCATAACCCAATCCGTTGATACTATTTTCGAATTTGAATAACGGATTTTCTTTGATCTTCGATTATTCTAGAGTTTTTTCTTCCTATTCTGCTTCCTGAGCTTCATTGAAAAATATACAACAGATGCTATACTTCTTGGTCTGTGATATCTTAGAATTAATCTTTGATCTTTCCAGAATGTCACGATCAAGGGCATCGCAGTGTGCAACAAGCACACCATGGCCAATGTCAAGGTCGAGCTGTGGGAGCACGATACCAGTGGGTGTTCTTTGATCTTTAATCTTTCTCCATTCATAATTTTGCCAATCACCCATCCGCCCTGAAACGGTTTCTAGAGATATGGTTTTGTCGTCTGACAGATGACTTCGGAGAATTGTGCGTCATTGAAGTATGCAGTTGAACAAGCATGGGTGAAACATAACTGGATCATGATCATGACCAAAATCTCGGTCATACAATCACACTGATGGTTGAATTCCATGTACTTTGTGAGATCAATGAAATTTCGGAAACAAAACTAAATCTGCAATCAAACCCTTTCCAGTGGACCCCAACGACCTCCTCGCCGAGACGCACACCAACACTAATGGAGAGTTCTTCATCACCGGAGGTGATAATGAGGTGAGCGAACGGTAGGAGTACGTTAGGAGTACGGTAGTCAGGGAACGGTAGCCATGGATCGATAATCAGGGTACGGTAGGCATAGGGAGCTACGGTAGATATGGGTTAGCTTCAACACTGTAAGAGAGTTCTTCATCATGGGAAGAAGTTATTTGAAGAGATTCAGCACGGTGGTTGTATGGTTGGTTGATAATTTGTGCATGCTACTGCATGATGAGGCAGTCTCTGGATTTCGATTGGAAATGGGAGGTGTGAGGCTTCAAAATTGTCGCGTTTGAAGCAGACTAATGACTTGGAAGTTGTTTGAGGATGAGAGCTCTGTAGTCATAAGATTTCGATAGCATTGATTCACTGTGCAAATATGGTTTTCTCAGATCACCAGCATTGCCCCGTACCTCAAGATCCGTCACAATTGCAAGGTGACTGGCAAGCCCGATAAGGTAATTAATTAATTAATTAATTAATTGAAAATTAATCAATCAATCAATTAAGACCTGCTACCGCAAGACCGAGTACCCCATAAACAAGGAGCACATCTTCTATGCTGATGAGGCGCCCAAGGTTTACGACATGACGTGAGTTATCGATTTTTCGATAATCAATCAGTTGTCGATGTGCTACCGTAGTCCAGCAATACCGTAAGCAAGAATAATCAATAATTTGCAGGTACGTCACTCTGGACATCTTCGTCAAGGACGAGAAGGAGATTTGCGAGTAGAACTACAGATATCAAAAATCAGCTCAATCGATATGCCAATTTAAATCACCCACTAGTGCACTACATCCGCTAGTTCAATAATCATCTCTTTGTTTATATTTTTGTATTTTTTCGTGTTGATTGTATGTATTACTGGCTTTGTACGATAAATGAATAATGAAACCACGACTGAAGTGTGATGAGAAATTGAATTGAATTAGGAAAATAGTTGAAATTTCTCTTAATTTTCTAAGATTCAAAAAATTTCTTCAAAATAAGTTCAAGCTCCTCAACGCTGTAAATTTAAAGTTTTCGCTCCAATCAGCGAATCATACAGATCAAAGTCTCATCACGTACCCTCTTCCTCCTCACGAAGGCATCTTTCAGATGATGTGGCTTTGTGTAAGCTCTTTTTTGAACGGCGTCTTTCCAACCTGATTTTCATCAGTCGCATCGTGCGAGAGAGCATGCGAAATTGAGAGAGACAGGCCTCTATGAACTCCGAGAGATTGTTCCGAGTTGCGAGAAATCCAGCCCTCTCACTGAAAGCACACGGAGATGTGCTCTGACTTTACACTCAAGCCCGGAGATGAAATGTTTATCAGTTCTCAGAACTCTAGAATCCAGCCTAACTACTAGACTACCCTTTAGAATTCTTAGAGCGTAGATTTTAGAGCGCACCGTATGATGAAGCGCTTTTGTTCACTTATTGATCGATAATCCAAACGTGATTTCAGTATGCTGAAATACACCGTATTCGCTCTTCTCGTTACAACGATTGTCTTCACGGAGGCAAAGATGCAGGTGGGATCTTTGATCCTTGATCCATAACGTTTCTTGGTCCACTTTGCTGGCTGAGACATCTAGTTGCAAGTGATCTACTCCTCAGTTTGCTAGTCCTTCGTTGCGTATTGAATTCAGTTCTTTCCAGAACGTGACTGTCCAGGGATTTTCCGTATGCGCCAAACGCCGTCTCGCTGATGTCAAGGTGGAGCTGTGGAAGGCGGATAACAGTTAGTGATCGTTGATCTATGATCTCTGAGCTACAGTAGCACCGGAAAGCACTTTTCGGCACTTTTCAATCAAAGAAGCGTAAAATATGCATTTCAGCGGACCCCAGTGGCCTTCTTGCCGAAACGCATACCGATTTTGATGGACATTTCATTCTGACGGGTGGCGATGATGAGGTATACGGTAGGATACTGTAACCGGGATACGGAAGAGATACGGTATCAATGCATCGATGCTGGGGTACGGCAAGGTATTGGTGCATTCCAAGGAAGAGATATCCAAATCGAGCACTCAGTCACTAGTACATTAGAAAAATGAGTGTCTCTCAGATCATGGAAGCATTTTGGTAAAAAATCTTTGTAATAACGGTGAATCGAAGAGTTCCTGCATATATTAGTAGAATTAGTTACCGTAGTACTGTAATTATGCTAATGTCTGTGCAGTAAAGGAGTTTAGAAAACGGGTACGGAAGTAGTTATTGATAAGCAACAACAAGTAACTACAGATGACCAACGCTCCGTACCTCAAGTTCCACCACAACTGCAAGGTTGCCGCCAAACCCGATCAGGTGATTAGGTAATTTATTGATTAAACTACAAAAAAAATTAAGACCTGCCATCGCAATACCGAGTACCCTGTCCCCAAGAGCTTCATCTATCCTGCTGATTTGTCTCGCGAGATTTATGACATGACGTAAGTGATGTTGCTGTTTTTGATAATTGGCAGCATAAGAATATGATTTGTTCTTACGCGTATGCCGCTGATTACTCAGGGCAGACTGAACGCTGAATTGGCTTGGGGATGGCCGCCTTGAGAAGGAAAGCCTAGCACCTTTACCTTACGATACCAACGTACAGGCTTCTTGCTTTAACACTAACCTCCTTTCAGCTACGTCAACCTGGACATCTTCCTTAAGGATAACGAGGAAATCTGTGAGAAGAAGAAGAACTAGAGAGATCAAAGATCAATCGATAATCCTTTGAATCTATCGTTAGTCTACTGCTTGCTAGTTAGAGAATCATCTGTTTTCTCATATTTTGTATATGTTTCATAACGATTGTATGTATCGATCACGTGTACGATAAATGATTTTCACTACTTGGCCACCATTAACAAACAATGGTATTTCGCAGTAGAGTGGGAGCGAGAAGCATTATGAATAAAACAATTAAATTTGAATTCAATTGAATCTGCCAAACAACTATTACATCGAGCCCTTTTCATTCTCATTTGGTGAAATTCGCTTCGCTCTGTGAGTCAAAGAGGCCAAAGTCTCATCACGTACCCTCCTCCTCCTCACGTAGCCCTCATTTTCTAAGAAGTTCTCTGTGATGACTTCGTTTTGTGTAAGCTCATTTCTGAACCAAACAACCATCTGCCCCTCTCCGATCTGCATTATCTCTCAGGGGTCAGAGATAGTATGAGAGAGAGACTCTCTTTCCTTTTTTTGTACGGAGAAGGATTGTTCCGGGTTGAGAGAAATCTCCCAGTCCCCTCGCTACTAAACCCACCCTCATCATTCTGCGTTGTCTCTCGTTGGTCAAAAATAGCGAGAGAACCAGTGGAAAGGAGAGGCACTCATTCGTTTCTCTGAACGATAAGAAATTGCTTGAGAAATCTCTTCGCCTCCTCACGTCCACCATCCAAAGTTATGAGAACGCTCTGACTTTACACTCATGCCCGGAGGATGATAGGGTTGTAAGTCCTCCGGAGCTCTACAGTCCTGTTTATGTTTCACATGAGAATTGCTGTTATTGCTACCGTGTTTCGTATGCACCGATGACATATGGATAAGCAAAATGAATTCCAGGATGCTGAAATTCACCGTATTCACCTTGCTTGTAGCCGCGATTGGCGTAGCTGGGGCACAGAGACAGGTCTGACCTTTGATACTTGATATGTATTATATCATGAACAGAACCTAGAGGTAAGGTATTCTTGATAAATGCAAACTATACCAAATATCATTTATCTGACCACTTATGAAAATTCTTTATTTCAGAACGTGATCGTGAAAGGAATCGCTGTATGCGGAGCGCGCCGTTTTCCTAATGTCAAGATTGAGCTCTGGAAGCCTAACACCGGTGATCTTTGATCTTTGCTCCTTTCTTGGGTATTGTATACTGTTGCGTTATCTTTATTATATCGATACTTTTGATATCGCAGAAGTTCAGTTCACCTTAGTGATCTTTATCTCGGAACGCGAAAAAATAACTGGGTTTCGCATGTGAACGCATTCGTATTTGTTAAAATCAGTGAAATCACTCAAATACATGGAAATGTATTCCAGTGGACCCCAGCGGCAAGCTTGCCTCGACGCACACTGACTCTGAAGGAGAGTTCATTCTTGCTGGACTCGACACTGAGGTAAGGAATGGGGAACTTCTTGGATATCTGGCCCAGGCTCAACCGCTCGATTTGGAATGAGGGGTGGGAAATGAGAATGATAGGGAGAGAATACTCTGTGGGCGAAGCTTGGTCCAGATATCCAAGAAGTGCCGGAATGGATACGGTAGCTATGAATCGATTTTGGGATCCTTGTGGTAGTGTTCGGAAGAGGTGAGATGTGATAGTACTCTCAATCCCAGAGGAATAGTTCATATCAGGGCTGTGCAAAAATTTCTGGTCTTTTCACTCTCATGTGCTCGCTCGCTCTGTCTGACCGACGAGAGAGCATTGCGAAATGAGAGACCGTGAAATTTTTGCACAGCTCTAGTTCATACGAGGTTCTGATGAGGTAGGCGGCATTCAAATCGGTTCAGCTATCAGCCACGAAAAATGTGTGCATCTCTTCTTTTGGAGTTTTTTGGTGGAAATTCATCCCATTCACGAAGTTTCGGTTTGAATGTTGTCGCCATGCGAAATATGGGTGAGCGAAATGGGAAAGTCAGAGTAGTGAATTGAGTTCAATAACACTAGTAATTACAGATCGCCACCCACCCGCCGTACCTCAAGCTCAACCACACCTGCAAAGTTTCGGTCAAGCCCGATCAGGTATAAAAAATAATTAAGCATCAGACAAATGAATAAATTAAGACCTGCTACCGCATTACCGAGTATCCTGTTCCCAAGGACTTCGTCTATTCCGATAATGAGCCCAAGGTTTATGACATGAAGTTAGTTTTTGAAGCTTTTTGTTTCATTTTCTCTGTCATCTCTTGTTGGGATGGAGATCCGTAATTTCAATAAGCGAACAAAGCTATTTCTCTGCTCTGCTGGCGAGCGAGTAAGGGGGTGTAGAGGAATTAAAACTGGAATTCTATTTCAAAAAAATTCATGAAGAAAACCATTTTGACCGGGTAAACAGATATTTCGTCAGTTTATGATTCATAATTAACCAATATTAATTAAAATTATTTTCAGCTTTATCTCTCTGGAAATCTTCCTTAAGAGTGAAGAGGAAATCTGCGAAAAGAAGAAGAACTAGAGAGATCAAAGATCAAAGATCAATCGATAATTAACATAATCCTCCTGCTTGTCTACTACGCACTTCAGTCAGTGCCTCATCACTAGGCTTCAATTTTAAGATCGAACCTCGACAGTCTGCATGCCTAGCATAGCATTGTAAGCCGATAGTTCGAATGCTTCATCAACATTTTTATTTGTGAATGTTAACGATGATTGAAATGATAAATGACTACTGCTTCTGGAATGAGTGTTTACCAAATGAGGTAATGCATTTTGTATCTCAAAATATCTCATTTAAAAATACGAAATCATCCTTCTCGGTTCGCTCAATGAGTCCAGAAAGACCAAAGTCCCCTCGCGTACCCTCTCCTCTCGTCTTCTCTCTAAATTAGATGACTTAGTCACTAATCACTTAGTGTAAGCGCACCTCTGTTTCCAACTGTTATTTCACTTCTCTGTCTCCCGAAAGACCTATGGATTTCGAGAGAGTCTTCCATGCTCCGCCTCTAATTCTATCAGAAGAGTTAAGGAGAAGAGAAAAGCGATAAGGATGCTTCCACTTTACACTCAAGCTTCGAGAAACTCGTAGAGTGATACACTATCAGTCCTCAATCTTCCCTCAGCCCTTCATTCTATCTTTTTTCTTCTTCAAGGGTAGAGTGCGGAAAGCAAGAGTTAAATGAATATCCTCATTCTTGATTATCAACTCTTGCTCTCCGGGATCTAGTCTATCGTTGATCATCTTGCTCCGCACATTTCGAAACAATTTTTTTAACCGTTATTGAATTCAGGATGCTCAAATACGCCGCATTCGCCGTGCTCATCGCCATGATCGGCCTCACCGAGGCTAAGATGCAGGTGTGGGCTTTGATCTTTGAACATTGATCTTTGGGCTTTCATCTTATCCTGTTCAACGCCAAGTTGTAGGCCTGCTATTTTGTCAATTTCTTTCGATTTTGGTATCGATTGGCATTGGTCTTTGATCCTCGATATTTGATCTCTGATCTTTAATATTTGATCTTTCAGAACGTGACCATCAAGGGCATCGCCGTGTGCGACAAGCACCGCATGCACAATGTGAAGGTCGAGCTGTGGGAGAAGGACACCCGTTAGTCTTTGATCTTTGGGCTTTGATTTTTCTCTGGGGCGTGGTTGAGGTACTGTAGTGCGGGTGCGGTAGTTAACGACTGATTTGGCACTATGTTCTTAGGATACGATAGTCAAGGTTAGAACAGTGTAGCTTTGCATGCACAACGTGAAGGTCGAGCTGTGGGAGAAGGTCGCCCGGTAGTTTTTGATCTTTGATCATTGATCTTCGGTTCTTCATCTTTGATTGATAAGTTAGTTTTCGATTTGCTATATCTGGAGACCACAAGCTCCGCCCATTTTGAGGGGAAAGGAATTTCTCAAAATGCGCGCGGAGAGTGCACAATTCGAATACTCAATCAATTTCGACGATCTAAAGCGATTTTGGTAGCTATGAGTAGCCTTCACAAATACCCCGCGGGGCAAGATGTTCTGATCACTTTGGCTTGGTAAAAATCGATAATTTCCCGATAAAATCGGTGTTTAGAGGGGTTCCACTGTTTGGATCCTTTTGCCCCTTGGGATATTGACTAATTAGAATATTTTAGGATTTTTAGAGAAAAAATTAGATTTTTAGCTATTTTACCTGAATTGTGCAAGAAGCGCGGGGAGAGGGGAGGGAGAGGGCGGGGGGAGGGAGAGAGACACACGCGAGAGAGGCTCCGCCCCTTTCTCTCTCCTCTCGTCTCTTCCCCCTCTCTCTCCCTCCTATTCGCGCGCACGTTTCCAGCTCTAGCGCGCCTCAGAGACAAGATATTCCCTTTCGGTAAAAAGTATTATGTTACTGAGGTCACCACGGACACATCAAACTCATTTTTGGCACAATTGTGAGAATTCCGCGATTTACGTTGTGGTCCCTAGCTATA
Source organism: Pristionchus japonicus (assembly GCA_900490845.1). Taxonomy (NCBI): domain Eukaryota; kingdom Metazoa; phylum Nematoda; class Chromadorea; order Rhabditida; family Neodiplogasteridae; genus Pristionchus; species Pristionchus japonicus. Next base: position 142,805 of record LS518946.1, read on the forward strand.
TCAAAGGAGCCCTACTTAAATTGTAGTTCTCATACAAAGTCGGGTGAAATAGGCACGGTGAAACATAGCCAGAAACCACAGCTTGGGCCATAGAAATTTTCAAAAATCGATAACTGAATTCGATTTTCCACCATTTCCAGTCGACCCCAACGACAAGCTCGACGAGACGACCACCAACAGAAACGGCGAGTTCACCGTCAGAGGAGGAGATGATGAGGTACGGTAGCTCGTTTAGATTACGGTAGAGTACTGTAGCCATGGATCAATAATCAGGATACGGTAGAAGTGCTATGCGTGGTACGGTAGTCGGATAGTATCGATTGGTAACCAACAGAAACTGCGAACTCACCGAGAGAGGAGGCGATTTGAGATTACAGATGCCGGAAAATAACAATCAGATGAATCTGGATTAAATGCAGTCCTTCAGCTTCGAATCGCTTTTGTGTCAAGCCAGTCGTTGCAATAAAATCTGTGAAACATAAACGTCTGAAGCACATTATTTAAAGGAATGCTGCTTTCATGCAAGGGGTTTCTGTAAAAGTAATGCCTGTCATCAGAACAAATCTCTCCGATTTCTATGAATGCAAATGTGAACTGCAGATCACCTCGATCGAGCCGTACCTCAAGATCCGCCACAACTGCAAGGTCACCATCAAGCCCGACCACGTAATGATTTGAATTTTAAAACATTTTCCTGTTCAATAACGCATTCGTATTGCTTTCGGTCAGTTGAAGACAGTTAAAGTAGACACGGTGAAACATCTGATGATTGTGATTTTTACTTTTTTTTATTAACATTCATGAATTCCAGGTCTGCACTCGCAAGACCGAGTACCCCATTGCTAAGGAGCACATCTACCACGCTGACGAGCCCGCCAAGGTCTACGATATGACGTGCGTTATCGATTTATCGATTGATTTATCGATAATCAGTTATCGATCGGCTACCGTAATCTTTCCAGCTACGTCACCCTGGACATCGTGACCAAGGACGACAAGGAGACGTGCGAGAAGATCAAGCACTAGATCAGAGATCGAAAATCAAAGATCAATCGATAATCCTCAAATTCTCCCACTAGCCCAGCACATCCGCTAGTCCAAGATTCGTATCTATGCACCAGTTTTCGTATATGTTTCGTAGTGATTGTATGTATCGATATTTTTCAATGATTAATGATTTTCGCAAAATATGCATCGAAAAAACAGAACATTTGTGAAGAGACTTCATTGTGATTCCCTTCATGAGTACGGGTCGGGTTGTCCATTTGAATGAAAAAGCTCTCGAAAATAGAAGAACCAAATGTGATGAGTCAGGTCAGTCAGGACTTTATGATGGACGTACTTCCATGAGTCATCCTGAATGTTTTGATAACAGAAGAAAGTTCAGGAGAAAGTTCCGTCTTGAGAACCGATTCGAAAAACAACCAGAGTATAAGAACCTATCGAATCTGAGAATGCATCATACGTCATATGAGATTGCCTAAAATTCAAACAATTGCTGGCACATCTTTGACATTGTCGTTTCCTCGTCATCATTGACCCGTTTTCGATCGCGATCTCTTCTTGTACCTAGCTGTCGAAAGCTCTAGAGAACTTTGTTCCCCTCACATTTCTCCTCCTTTCTTCTCTACTTTGTCCCCTTCTTCCCAACCTTCGTCAGAACCATCCATCACCTTTTTGCCCGGTAAACCTCTCAACTCCAAGGTTGACTCTAGGATAGAACTCTCCCCACCCTGCTCGCTCTCTCGCATATTTGACAATGAGAGCGTGCACGGAATAAGGAGAGTCCCTCTAGCTCTCAGAACTCTACTTTTCACTCCCTCGATCACTCCCCATGTCCTCGCATTACACCGCTTCTCTGTCGATGCCAACCAACGCAGGATCGGTCAGGAGGACTCAGTGACTGATGGGTTCGGGAGTTGACTGGAGGGAGGAGATCAAGAACAGATTTCTAGAAATTTGTGACCCTCGGTCATGTTTTCAGTAGAGCACTACTCATGTCTCAGATTATGAAATCAGGCGCGTGGGCCATTGCGAAACTGTTATTCTCGGAGTAGAGATTCGGTCCTGTTGACACTCAATCAAGGGACTCATGCCCGGCTAACGAGTTTATAGCGGAGTGTAGGGATTTCTCAATTTCCCGATGTATATCTTGAGAAACTAGAAAGCCCCAATCAAAAGTGTACCCTCGTTTGACTCTTCGATCTTACATGTTGATAGCCCCACTCCGTCACTGCCATTTCCATCGGTCACGGATACTCTCCTCTGGGTTCATCCTCTAGTGTATTGTGGAGGCGCTGATGCCCTCGAATCTTGAACGAGAGCTCATAAGAAATTGAGAGAGACCTAAGAAGAGGCGCCTCTTGATCTTGCTCTCTCATTCCCAACAGCCCCTCTCCGTTAGATCGATCTAGAGAGCGGGATGTACTGAGAGAAGCGATGCTCGGCAGAGAATAGATCTGAGGGCCACTTGTTGTCGATCATGGGGCATCCATCGGTCAAAGTGGAGAGGGATCAAGAGGTATTGAGAGGGTCTCATGACTCGAGCAGCCCTGACCGGTTAGATAACACTGAATATTGAGAGACACCGGGTCTTCCTTCTGGCAGATGACTCCTCCCCCACTCCCCCTCTCTCTCTCGAGATGATATGTTTACACCGTGGGATTGAGTCAGACTCATCGGCCAGTCGTAGGTCCACTATATAGTTTCGTGATTCTTCTTAGCTTGGGCTTGTGAGGAATCTAGATTATTACATTAGGTAACACAGTTGTTCAACCTCTGTTATTAGTTTTGTTTCTCATGCTCGCACCTTGGCTTCTGAAATTTCCAATAGAATGATTTCTAGTTTCATTAGGATTACCACTACTTCTTCCAGCTTCGATGAAAGTCCAACAGCGGCCCCTCCCTGAATCTTCACCCTAATGGAATTCCACTTGTTATTCTCCCAAGACGCTGTCGCTATCTGTTGCCGTCTTCAGTGCTGTTTTTCCTCTGTTTTTGATTCCCGGCATTCTGATAGTATCAGTGTTCCTTCCCCATTTCAGTGATTCACCCTCATACCTGATTTTGCGTCGCGAACGCGTTTCTCGATCCGCAGGCGTTGATCAATAATCCCCATCTTCATCTGAGCATTAACGCCTGACATGAATAAATTATTATTATTATCATTATTATTATTATTAATGTTATTATTAAAACAATAAGTGCCATTCAGGAGATGAAATACTTCGCCTTGCTACTGCTCGTAGGAGCCGCTGCCCTGCTGGAGGCAAAGATGCAGGTGAACACTTGATTGTTTTCGAAAATCATGTTGTCAGGTTCCGGAATGGTTTAATTTTGGCAGAAAAATCCGGCATAGTTGTGGCGCTGATCCTCCACGAACAGAAGAGATGTTATGGTTCTTTCGCACAGAAACAGTGTTTTGGAAAGTGCGCCGAGGCGCCGAAACAGCAAGATTTTAGCGGGTGTATTTTTCACTCTCCCCGCCTGATCTTTGATCTATGTGCTCCTAGAATACCACCGTCAAGTGACTCATGAGAGTCGAAATGTCATGAATGATCTTTGATCTTCTGATCTTCTAACCATTAATCCTTTCTTCAGAACGTGACCGTCAAGGGCGTTCTTGTAGCATTTGATTACCTAAAATAACTCAGAATTGATCTTTGATCTCTGACTCTCTTCATCTGATCTATGATCTCTATGAGCTTAGACAGGGACTTAGCACTCGGGACATCCTAAATTTCGAGAATAATCTTCTTCGACCTTTGATCTCTGATCTTCTGATCTTTCCCGGCTGATCCTTAATCTCTACACTCCCTTTCAGAACGTCACCGTCAAGGGCATCGCAGTCTGCAATAAGAGGAGACTCGCGAACACGGTGGTCGAGCTGTGGGACAGAGACACTCGTTAGTTTCATCTCTTTTTTATTTTTGATCTAGGTTTTTTGATCATACCATTGATCTCTGATTTGTAAGACCGTGGTCAAATTATGGGATAGTTTAGATTTGATATCGTTCTCTAAAGTTTCAGTCATTCTTGGGGAGTTCGTTTTCTGCTGGTCGTTGAAAGTCTTTCAATCATTGTTTTACTGCAATTGAGAGGTCTATAAATGCCAGGCTGAAACTCAACCGATAACCTCGATACCCAGCAGACTCTCCCTATCAATTCGACGACGAGAAAAATCAATAAATTAACCAATAATAATAATAATACTCATAATAATTCAGTCGACCCCAACGACCTGCTGGCCTCCGTGCACACCAACAGCGAGGGCGAGTTCACGCTGACCGGAGGAGAGGATGAGGTAAGATTACGGTAGGAGTACTGTTGTCAGAGCTGTAGGTGAAATTGTTTGTTCGTCATAGTCTGTCGTACCATTGTCATTCATTTGATCGAAAGTTTCAAATGAACGTGGTGAAACGTAACGAAAATATTCATTCGATAAAACCTCCAATAAATCAATAACTCGCAGGTCGGATCCATTGAGCCGTTCGTGAGATTCACACACAACTGCAACGCCAAGCCCGTGAGTTAATTAATTAATTACTTTAATTAATGATTAAAATATCGATGCATTACAGAGAATTTACCGCTTCAATGTGCGTAACCTCTGTTACCTAGAATAGTCTTGCTTAGAACTAACTAGGATTACTGTAGCGTTGAGTTACCGTACTTTGCCCAATCAATAAATCGATAATCAATCAATAATCAGGGCTGCTCTCGCGTCGCCGACTACGATGTGCCCAAGGACAAGATCAACGGCGAGTACGATATGACGTAAGTATCGATTGATCAGTTTTCGATCCGCGACCGTTGTGTGCCTACAGTACCTGGTTTCTTAAATTTACCAATTCCTCTTTGTGTGGTGCGCTTACCTTACTCCCGTTCTGTCTTTTATCAATTAATTTGCAGCTACGTCACCCTGGACATTGTCGTGCGCGGCGAGAAGGAGAAGTGCTAGACAAGGGTCGGCCGACCTGGATGCACGCACTGCACCACGAGGGCACACCATCGCCCCATTTTCAGTCTACTAACCGAGTATTTGTAATTGTGAGAGACAGTAAACAACCACCCCTTGTATTGTAAGTATGGAATGAACACGTTTTGCATCGTTGGAAGTGGCTGTCACATGGCGCGATGTCGGGAGTTTCCAGTATCTCAGAAAAGTATCAGTATTTCTTCCGTGACAGTACATATTATTTGGTTAGCCAATGTCAACTTCGACCGGGAAAACTTGGAGCCGGAGTTTTCTCTCAGAATTGCTATCTCTTTATCTACCGAGAAACATCAATGGCAATGCAATGAAAATCACTCCCAGGCCGTGGTTGCTTGCCACCGAGGGCGAGGTTCTCTAAAACTGAATTTAGTTAGATCGAGCTTTTGCGAATAATCTACTCTTTATTATCACTCAAATCACACTCGTCCCTCGCATCACTGCTGTTAAACATGGAAAGCTGTCGGGAATTCACTAGAGCCGGGATTTGCGAGCCAGGAAATGGTTTCTTTTACTTTCGAAATTATTAGATTACACTTTATCAATACTCAAATCACACTCGTCTCTTGGGCGGGCATTCATCCCTCACGCTCATCACGGCACCACTGTCATCCATGGAATCCTTGTCGAGGTAGACGAACCTGAAAAAATCAGTTCTCGATTGAGGTGAAGGTACGGTAGCTCCAATTATGGGATACGGTAGTCGACTTACGCCAGGTCCTTCTGCTTGCCCACCCACATCTGGTCGATGGTGATCTCGGTGACCTTGTGGCAGCCCTGAATCAGGGTCGATCAATCGATATTTGATTGATCGGTAAATCGATAATTTCGAAATTTCGTTTCAAGATGTGCTTTCTCATTCGTATCGCTCTTGTTCTTTAGAGCGCTGATAGATCGTTTGTGAGCGCAATTATTACAACAATCATCCAATCACTTGTCATTGACCGACGAGAGATTGAGGATTATCAGGTAAGACAGAGAAGCAAAGATAGTTTGAGAAGTAAGTATCATCTCAACAGCGGCTGATCATGAGCCAGTTAGACATACCGAGAGAGTGTGCGGGATTGAAAGGGTGAGAGAAAGAATGTTGCTCACCTCTTTGGCTCCACACGTGTGCTCGATGCGAATGTACGGCTTGATCTTGGCGATCTGACAAATGAAATCAGTTATCGATCATTGAAGAGTACGGTAACAAAAATATCGATTTTCCAACCTCTCGACCTTTTCACTGTTATCAAACCCCCGTTGATCTTGCGCAAACACGTGCGATGATACACAAATGAGAGAAAATGCTATCAATCTCAACCCTTTCAATGAGCTACCTGATCATAGAGAATCATAGGGAATACAAGATCAGGTCAAAGATCAACTCCTACCTGTGTTTCATATCCAACAATGAAGAAGTGGCCCTGTGCCTCGGTAGTGAACGTCTCGAGTAGGTCGTCCTTCTTCAGCCTGCAAATATCGATTACTATTTCCAGAAACTCTTTTCGAGCATCTGGAAGAGGTTGGAAAATGTCGATTATGCAATCCAACAATAGTTGTTGCTTCTCTTTCCTCCCTCTCTTCTCGAACCCCTGCATAAAAAACGAAAACAGCTGAGTCAGCCGGGAGAAAGGGGAGCAACAGGAAGCGTTTACGCATTTCAAGGATACTTTGCGAAATTATCGATTAGGAAGTCGTTTCCAACTCTTCATTTCTCAGCACAAAGCACTTGCAAAATGCGGGGAACAGCTGAGTCAGCATGGGAAATACGAAAATAGAGTGGAGTTTGCCACGAAAGCGTTCCGTTCGCATCGAATTTGCAAAATTGTGGATCGATTTGACCGAAAATTATCGATATCCCAACAAAACTCACGTTTCCTTGTCCCACAACTCGACCACAGTATTCGGAACGTTCCTGTTCTTGCACTTGAGCTGACCTCGGACCGTGATGTTCTGCCAATAATTGGATCATAACAAGGTGTCAAAACAATAACAAGGTTGTTTTCCTGCCAAAAACACCCAGGAAAGGTGTCAAAACACACCTGTTTGCTTCCAATCGCATCAGAAACTGCGAAAATAGTCGCGAAAACGAGCAGAATCGTCCAACGAGCGTCCATTTTGGGGAGAAAAGGAAAGAATGGGGGAGCGAGAGAAATGTGAACACTTTTATATCGACGAAAGCGCGCGCACCGCTCTCTATAACCTCCCTGTGTTTACACTGTTAGAGAAAACAGATCGCGCAAAACAGTTGATGGTGTTTTCTGTGAGAATTTGATTGAAAGCGAACACAGTTTACATGATGGAATCAGATGACCACTTTGCTCGATTGGATGATGATGGGGAATGGCATTGTGAGTAAATAGGGTCGGCAAAACAAACAGTGCGCCTAGCAATTACGAGTGTGACCTCTCTTTGCGCTGACTTTTTTGTAGAGTGTTCGAAAACAGTAATTGCCCGATAGCCGCACTTCGGCGCATTCACAAATACTCAATCTCATCTTCATGTGTGGATTCCCTACGAAGGCACCTTACGTTGTTCCCAATGACTTGCGACATTGTATTCACCACGCAGTTCACAACACATCAGAAAGGCCTTTTTCACACGATTGTGTACTTGCCATGAAGCATAGCTGATCTACGTCTTTCTTGTTAGCAGTACAATCGTGAATTCGTATCTAAAGTCCAGTTAGCGATTTGACCCCCTCCACTTCATGTGATCCCCATACACCCAACAGTTGTCCTTCCCCTGTCCACCCTTTCAGCAGGCACTCAAGGAATCGGAGGGGACATTAATCATCTCCTCTTACCCTACCCACCTTCATCTCTTCCCCTTATCTCTTACTCTCTCCGTTTCCTCTGCTCTCTCACCCCGTTTAACCAGCAAGAGCCAAAGAAGAATCTCCCCCACTCCCGAGGCTGCGATCACAACAGATCGGTAACAGCCGCTTCTGCCCCTCTTTTGACTCTCTCTAATCAGGTTGATCTCTAGTGTGCCAGAGAAGGCGAGGGATCAGAGAATGGAGAGAGCACAGAATAGCGAAGGCGGTTGCTTGAGGCCCCAGAGAGAGGATGTTTGATGGAATAAGGGGGAGGGGATCGGACTTGGAGACTTTAAAATTTCAATTTTTATCAAATGAGGGTTGATGTTTGAACTTTCGAATGCAACTGTAAAGTAAAAGTTATCCCGTTATTCAAGGCACACGAAGTCTTGCGGGACATCGCTGCTAGGCCAATGAAGAATCAAGGCCAATTCAGTCCGGAGGGCCTAATCTCTTCGGACCTACAACTGTTATTGAGTGAAATCGAACGCAAAATAATTAATTCGGATGTTATAGTAGAGTAGTCGAATGCAACAAACGAGTCCACAAGTGAAATTTCATTTATCCAGATAAATACAAATTTGCATCAGCTAATCGATAAATATGACGTGTCTCACAGGGTACGAATATGTGGTCACAACGGCATCATACAATCATCTAATCCTTCTGTGGCTTATTCTCTGATGCAGGCGATCTTTTGTATACCTACTTTGTCTGAAATCGCGTCGGTGCCGTCAGTGGGGACGTAGTACCACTTACCCTCACCAGGGTACTGAACACACGACGCCGAACGGGTGCCGCGTAGAGCAAGACCTCTCGTGGTCAGAAACGCCATCCTGTACCCGACAGGGCAAGTCATCTCGTATTCTGTGATCGTAGCCGGTCGACATACTCCGGGAGTCATGAATGCTGCATCGCACTCTGCCACCGGCCATTCCGGCTTCTTCACGCACGTTGCGGTGACGATGCTCGGACACGTGCCCGGGACGTTGCGCTCGATCACTGCAAAGATCATTTATCAGTAAAGCAATGTTGAATTGAGAGCTACTGCTGAGTTGGAACAAGAGAAAAGTATATCAAAATGGCATAGAGTAGATAAATGACCTCAAAATATATCTCACCTCTGGCAGCCGGGCAGCTTGGCGCGCACCCAGTAGCCGTCCAGACAATCAGGAGAAGAAGAAGGAGTTGGAAGTGGTGGTGGACCATGTTGAGTGGCTTGCCAACCCATGGATTGTTCCTCCTTTTATACTCGCCCAGTGCGTTTGCAGCACTTCTGCTAGGGCATGCTTTGATAATTGGAACTGTAGGTTTTGCCTGGACTTCATTACGAACCGAGATATTGCTCTCATCCATTGCACTGTTCTCTTCTTTCTCTGACTTGCTGAGGTCATCAGTCACCCGAAAGGCAACCCAATCCGCGCGCGCTCATTAGCATGCGTAATGAGAAGGACTCTCCGTTTCTTTCCTGTTGGTGTTGCGTGCTCCCTTAGCATTCAAGTTACTGAACACGGAAGTATTTTGAGTGTTTGTTCTCTGAACTCTCATACAGATCACGTGATTGCCTTTCGATATTACTTACCCATAATTTCATGAGAAAGGCAAAACGAGCATCTTTCCAAGCAAATCTATTCTTTTCAGTGGCCTACCCACACTCATCACGCAGTTTCTCGATCAGAACGATGATAGCAACTCGAGACGACAAGTAGGTGATTGATTTGATTAAATTATTATTTTTCCACTTTGGACCGTGATATCTGCGGGTTATTAACCAGCAGGAAGATTGGCGTTTTGAGCTGAGAAGATAGGCAATTAGAGTCCTGGAAAGGCGGAACGGTGTTGAGCGATAGGTTCTACTGGCTGTGTATTTCGAGCTCAACTCTGTTGGTCAAATGAACTTTACATTGATACAGTTTAATCAATCACTTTGTTTATCTTCTCCTTTTCAATATTCAACATTGAACAATGCTCAAACGATGCGTGTTGCGAAGATCGATAGTGTTTATTAGTTCCTCCTTTGTCACTGTTTCACTGACTGGCTTCGTAGAATTCGAAATACGCGTCGCTGTCTCTTCATTTTACACACTCTCTCGCGACCAGCAGTGTGCGAAATGAAGATCTCTTTCTACCTCTATTTCTAGCTGACTGATGTCACTTGCAAGGCATCTTATTCCACACTGTAATTTGCGAATGCAATGAAAACTGTCTCTCCATTTTACTTAGGATAGCGGTACATTTCCTTTGGACTGATGTGAAAGTGCTTGGACTTTCCATTCATAAGTAACTCTAATAGAATCAATATCTTGTTGTTTTTGTAGCAAAACAGTGGGCACATAACTAGGATCTTCGCTTCTTTTCCGGAAGAACGATTGATAGTAAAATAAGGCTGTGAAATAAGATTGTCTTCTGCAGTGGTAGGAGACAGACCCTTCGAGGAAGTTGACTCAGCAGGTTACGAACAATGAATCGTGTATGGACAATCGGTGAAATTCTCCAAGATGGATTAGAAAAATGCACCTCTTGCACGGTTCGTGTGCTATGTGATGACTAGGGTTGCTAATTCAAAGATCAATTCAAAACCTTGTGTTCACTTTTCAATTGGATGCAAATCTCCTCATTGCTTGCGTAAAGATAAGAGAATCATTTGCTCCCCTCATCCTCAGACATTCCTCGAATCCTTGAGCTATCAACCCTACTGATGACTACTGACGATAGAGAAACGAAAAAAGCAACTCAACTACTTCTTCTTGAAAATATTTCCTTATCATTGATGCACTTGTCCTGTTACGTTCTGTCTGATTCTTTCTTTCTTTCGATACTACAGTGTGAAGAGTATTCAACAAGGAACCATTTATCAAACGATAGAAATACGATAATTTATCGAGAGCAGCATCAGTAATCAGGAAACGCACGCGACGAGAGTAATCGGGTTGACAGAGTCGACGAGGTTCCCCATCAGCCGATCATTATCGAGATTCTTACTCTTCACTTTGAACCCCCAGTCGAAGTTAGCTCCATCGAACGTCATGCATTTCGCCCATGCGACTTCGTACGAGAAGAGGTTGCCTGCCTCCACACCCAGCCTGCCCCCCTGCGGACAGGTCATCTCGGTGCCGTTGTATATGGGCTTCTTGCAGTCCGGGTTTGGAGTCATGAAGTTGAATCGATTGAAGCATATGTTCGGGAGAAAGTCAGAAGACAGCTCAGGGCACTTGAGCTTGATCGGCACTTCCACGACTGAAATGAATCCGAAAATTAGGAAGGAAGTACACTTTAGAGGGGCTACAGTAAACGATCAAACTCTTAAATAAACTGGTTTGAAAGCGATAAAAAGATGCAATCTTTTGAAAAATCTAGTAGAGTCATACCTAGTAGTTAGAAGATTGCTGCTTAATGGTTCGACGAACTCGAAGATACTTACCATTAGGATCTGGGCAGATGGGGCACGTAGGAAGACGAGGGCAACTTGTTATTGTTGAGCGGGGGCAGCTTGGCGCACAGCCGGTTGCCGATGCAGCTGAGAGCAGTAGGAAGAGGAGAGTGCGCATGACTGCGATGTCCATCCATTGATTGGGAATGCTTTATATACCAACTCGTCGCGGAATCCAAAGCACGCTCTGATAATTGAAAGAACAGTTCTTGCGCGCTATCCTGATCTGGTCTTTATCTCCCTCTGACAGGGAACTTTCATCCATCATCTAGAACAGTTCTTGCATGCGCTCGATCTCTATCCTGCTCTGGCCTTGGCTAATAGCTGAAGGGATGAGTTCATCAATCATCCCGAAATTCGGCCATTCGGCGTGGTCATTAGCGTGTGCAATGTGAGCTGAATTGCAATCTAGCCCGCACTGATTTGGATTAAGTTTGTCAATTGTTAGTTCTTCATTAGCTCTTTCCTCTGATTTCAATGAGTATTTATTTTTGTCGCAAAATTTTTCGATCGGAATTTTTACTCATCCTTTTCTCCTGTCTAAATAGTATTAATTACATTCTCTCCAATATTAAATATTCCGTGTATCTCTGTATTGATTGTACCATCAATAATGCAATGTAACATATATAATCTAAATTCTGGAAATTATTGTTCAATTGGCAAAATATAACACATTTGGCAACACATGGGAAGTCCAATTTGTTCCTTTTCGTTTATTCTCTCTCAAGTCAGTTAAGGTAAAAGTCCCATCGCGATATCCGGGTAGCCGCAATGAACATACTCGTGCAAATTGACAAATCTCGCATGCTGAGGAAAAAGTCAGGAGATATTCTTTCCTGGGATGTAAAAAGTCGCATGTAGAGAAGAAGGAGAAAACGAAAATCTTGAATTGGCGCCTTGGAACTTCTTCGATTTTTGGCCCAGAGTAGACCGCGTTAAGAGGGAAGTGAGGCGGGGAATGAGAAGGGTAGGGAAGGAATACTCTGTGAGAATAGTCTGGGCCAAAAATCGAAGAAGTGCCGGCGCCTTTTCGAGATCTCGTTTCTTCGTGGAGTTAGGGTTTTTGTTTTAGGGTTCGGTGTGGTGAAAACAAATTTTCCCTTAAGTTTCTAGCCCCACGAAGAAACTTCAAAATTTGTATTTTCTTCTTCGATTTTTTCAACCCGGCTTTTCTCTCTTCTCACCCACCCCACTTTTCCACAGCATCTCAATCACAAAATTGCTGTTGTCTTCATAAGAAACAACATTTCGCCGAACCTGTACTGTTGATTTTCACATCATGGCATTATCATTCAGACAAATCTGTTGTACAGCAATCCATGAACCATATTTATCCACAAATAAATTATTCTAATATCACGTATTATTCATAATAGAGGCATCTTAAACGATAGCGGCGCAAGCGGCGAAGTCAATTGGCTGCAACTTGGGCATATCGACGTTGCCGGCGACCACCCACGCTGCTCCTCCGTCTGCAGCGGTGTAGCACGTGGCCGTGTCTGCGTACTGTGTCGGTGGCGTGGACGAGGCTGCCGTGATCACTAGCAGACTGCCGACGGGGCACGCGATCTTCCCTCCCTGCAGAGTGGCTGCCGTGCACTTTCTTCCACCTGCGAATGTCTCACACTCCGCTACATTTGTACCGAACTTCGGGCAGGCGGGTGTCGCTGAAACAGTTCAATGTTATTCGAAAACTGTCATTTAGTTCTGGATTAACCATGCCAATGTAATAATCATTGATTCGAAATAGCGAGTTTTTGAGGTGTTTCCTCTATTACCTCTATTATCATGACCAGATCATGTAAATAGTCTTACCAGGGCACGTCGTCGTAGTGCATCGGGGGCAGCTCGGCGCGCACCCGGTAGCCGATGAGACCACCAGAAGAAGAGCGAGAAGAAGGTGAATGAGGATCATTGGTCGATGAAGGAGTGATGCCAGACCATGGGAGAGTGAGTCCTTATATACGCCATCTTCCCCTTATCCAAAGCCCGCTCCTGATAATTGCAAGCACGGTTCTTGCCTGGCATAAGATCCTGGACCAAGCGTGTCTCTCTTCATTTTGTATGATATTTCTCTGACGTGAAGAGTCATCAGTCACTCGTGAGGCATTCCATCTCCCTGCGCGCGGTGATTAGCATGCGTAATGAGAACTGACTCTCCATTTCACCTCCCCATTCATCTTTCTTCTCCACTCCACCTTCTACATCCCCCTCTTACCCCCTCATTCGCCGGTACAAACCCGCTCCGCAGTGAACATCTTTCGATTCGGGAGAATATTTTAAATACATTTTCTCTCATTTCGATCACCTTGTTCCTCCTGTAAGAATATCCTATTTGCAGTGCGCATCCAGTGCGAGTCCATTTCCCTCATCTTGTTGAATGAGAGCGAATTTATGTGCGTTTCGATTCCATTGTGATCTCGTCTCAATCCGCAATGAAAGTTATTCTGGATTCATTTCGAATCGCTTACGCCTGTGCGAACGCTCAGGCAACCATACAGTAGAGCAGACTCACTGCAGTCTATTTTGAGATATATTTTTTTTAATTTTCGATTACACCGATGCGTTTGTCCTGTTTTCATTTTGTACAACATCCATTATTTTCATTTTCGTGTTCAGAAAGAGAAAGCAAGCCGAAGTCATGTACTATCCTGTGTTTAGACTACATTATTTTAACGTATGTTGTGATGTATGATTTCTTACTAACATCTATGTTGCTTCGAATGTCTCTTTTCATGAAATAGTTTTATCAACAATGCAAACATTACCTATTTAGACATCCACCAACAAAATAAATATATTGCTTTTTCACCACCCCTAGTGCTACTAGAGACCTTGCCGCCCGCCTAGATGCAGCCAATTTGGGCAACGCCCACCGTATCGAATATGAGGTTATTGTTAATGGTGTAGAGCCAGAAATTATCCGCGTCCGAGTGGTAGTAGCAGTTAATGGCGGTGGGGCGCACGCGACGCGTGCCAGAGGCGGGAACACCCACGAGCGCCGTTCCCGCGGGACAGGTGATCTTGTCATCCCCGATCGTCGCATTGACGCAGGCTCCGGCGGGGAATTCTCTTCTGCAGGCGGCCATCGACCACTGCGTCTTGGGCGGACACTTGACCGGGACAGGAACCGGGACGGGGACGGGACGCTCGATCACTGCAATAGGTGAACTTTATGGTACTTGTCTAGATCCCTGTAAGATCGGAATAGTTTCATTGATTCCTGATGAGAATGGTAGAGAATGAATGGAACTCAACCATCCTTCGGGGGGATTAGGCAAGCTTTATCAGCGTTCTATGAGAAATAAATGTTCAAAATGGCACACATTTCCGGAGACATCTTGATGAGAATTCAACAAATACTCACCCCTAGCTGGCGGACAGCTGGGAGCGCATCCTGTTGCTGATGAGACAACCAGGAGAAGGAGGAGGAGGAGGAACTGGAAGTGGATCATGATGAATGGCTTGCCAAACCATGGTTCGAGCCTCCTTTTATACCCGCCCAGTACGTTTGCAGCACTTTTGCAAGGGCATGCTTTGATAATTGGAACTGCACGTTTAAATGCACGTTTTGCCAGGAACTAATTCCGAACTAAAGCACGATCATCTACCATTGCAGTGATCTATCGCTCTCTGACTGGGCATAGAAAGGTCATCAGTCACCCATAAGGCTTCCCATTCCGCGTAATGAGAACCGACTTTCCATTTCATCCATGTTCGTGAACCATTTCATTGCAAGAGACTATCCGCGTTCTTTCTCTTTCGACAGAACGAACGGCATTTTGCTCATGTTGAAGCCTCTCATTTCGCCGGAATCCGATGGAACATGTAACACACAGCTAATATGGCTCGAATCAATTGCGCAAAAAAAGGGAAAAAATAAAATATTCATACCCGCATTGCTACTGATACTTACAGAAAAATTCAATCATGTTTTGGCATAGACATCGAATCTATCTCGCTTAATAGTGTTGCCAAGGTGCGTTACTCCGAAGAATAGGATAGGATTGCCCTGAGAGTTGGGAGACCCCCTAGAGTTATGAAATTTCCGATTACATTTCTCTGGTTCTCTCGATTCAAAATCTGTCTTTTTTTTTTGTACACAATCTTTCTTTTTGTCTTGGGGAAGCGACAGAGCACGCAAAGGGAAGTCGAAATTCTGTCACTCATGGCCTCTTGCAGTGCAGAAAGTGAGAGTGATTCATTGCGAGTGCTCTGAATCTGGCCAACTTACAATATGTATTTCCTACAATATGTAAGAAAAACTACTCACATTTCATCTCAGAGCAATCTTTTCTTACTCTTCGGAGCTCTCAACTAAATTTTACCTGACCCGATCCACACTCTACTCTATTTATTCCTTCAAGCGTCCTCTCTCAGTGGCTCAACCAGCGCCTTCGCCACTCTGCACCCTCTCCATTCTCCCTGCTCTCTCACAACAATTCAATCATGTTGATTGAACTCGGCATCGAATCTCGCTAAGTCTTGTTTCCCAGAAGGCAGTATCATCTCATTTTTTACGCATTTCATGTGAGCCTCTTCTTGTGCGAATCTCAGACATCGCATAACGAGAAAAAGAGTGTGAACACTGAAGAAGATCTTTCTTCGGTCTATCGTCGAGCATAATGCGGTTCAACTAATGAAAGAGTATGCAGAAATCACAGAGTGTTTGAAATCTCTGATTTTTACTAGGAAATTTCAATGTATCTGAGATTCTCTTAATACAATTGACAAAGACATTCATTCGAAATCGAATGCTCTCGAATGAATGCAGAACACGAGCTCACAGAGAGAAATTTCATTTATTCAGATAAATACAAAAAAACAGTTATTCAATAAATAATACGAATCAATAAATAATGCATGTATATCAACGAGTGGGAACAGATATGAGCTTACTAAGCACCTGCTTCATCACTATCAAGATCCAACTATGACCTATTCTCTGGTGCAGGCGACCTTTAGCACGCCTACGGAATCTTTGACCGGGTTGCCATTGTTTGCGGGGACGTAGTACCACTCGCCCCCTCCTGGGTATCGAACGCACGATCCGGAGCGGACTGAACCAAATCCGGGTGTTCTGGCTGACTCAAACGCCAATTTGTAGCCGGTTCCGCAGGTCATTTCGTATTGTGTGATCGAAGCAGGTTGGCAGGATCCGGCGCCGAACTTTGCATTGCACTGCGCGACAGGCCAGGCCTCCTTCATTTCGCACGTTGCAGCGCCGCTCCCAGGGCAGGTGCACGGGACCACTGGAAGAAAGGCATTACTCTCGGGAAATTGCATTACTTCCGATCTGTAGAGAACGGTTAGTTGAAGTCATAGATGCATTCCTAGTGAAGGTAAAGGTAAAAGTGTTGGTCTTTTCAACGCAAGGGCGAGCTGTGACACCCCACAGCCAATTCGGCGTTCAGATTGCCCTGATTCCCTTCCCTGGCAATTCCATAGCAATCAGATAGCAATCACTGAGCACTAGGGTTGCAAATTCGAATTCGAAAACTTCGAACCACCTTCCTCTGTCACTCTCTCTTTCGAGAGCTTCGCAAAGGAGAGGGAGGAATATGCAGAGTGATCGAAGTCTTAGAATTCGAATCTGCAACCCTAGAGATCACTTCTCAAACCACACTCACTTCTCGACGGCGAGCAACTCGGCGCGCATCCTGTGGTAGAGGAGACGACCAGTAGTAGGAGGAGGAAGTGGAGGTGGAGGTGGATCATGTTGGATGGCTTGCCAGTCCACGGTTTCCGCCCCCTTTTGTACCTGCCCTGTGCGCACTTTTGCAGGGGCATGCTTTGATAATTGGAACGGTACGTTTTTACCTGAATACCATTCCGAACCATGATGTTTCTCTCTTTCCTTGTCATGTTATTTTGTTCCGCTAACTGTCTAAGGTCATCAGTCATCCATAATGGTACGCCATTGAGCGCGCGGTTATTAGCGTCCCTAATGAGAACCGACTTTCCATTTCACCCAATGCGGATCCTAAGATGGCAAAAGACTAGTAACATCCTTATTCATGCCTGTTCGTCCGAATAATTGGCGCATCCTGAATCAGAAGAAATATGGTAAACAACCAAAAAGAGAATGTCCCCATTGCAACTGATACTTACGGAATAATTCAATCTTGTTTTGGCATCGGCATCGAATTTCACTTAGTTTGGTTACCAAGAAAGATTTTCATATTCACATCTCACATTTCTACCTGCGGAGGAAATAATAGGTATCTGTCATCGTTCTCGTATTTGTAAATTTGAACATAACTCACATTTTAGAAGCAAACGTTAACTTCTCGTTATGAAATTGGCTCTAGTGTTATACCATTCGATGGAGCATCTGAAGGAGGTACAGATTCGGTTTTTAAGCTCTGCAAATATTGAGTCTAGTGGCCGATGGTACACTATAAGAGACGAATCGCGATAGAATCACCCATTTTCCAGACCCCGCGGCGGTATGCCAAAAGTTGTTCCTACAGGTCCCCAAAATGCACTATGAATAGCCTGAAGGATGCCCTTTTCAAATCCGATTTGAACATATTAAAAAAAAATTTCATTCCCGACTTACAGCTGGTCAAAGGCGGTCGCTTCCTTGATTTTTTACAAAACTCGCCTCACTAAAAAATTCATAAGTCCGTTCAAAATAAAGATTTTCACTCGCTCTCGGCGGCGATCGAAAGAGGAAACCTCGATGAACATTTGAAAAATTATAAACTCATTCCTGGTCCTTGCGCTGGTTCGGAGCGGTCAGGCGTCAGTCAAAATGGTGTAAATATGGGGATACCGAATTCCCCAACAAAAGTTGATAATTTTTGAAAAGTGTCAATATAGGTCTAAAAAACCACCAAAAAGCTAAGCTTTATCGAATGGAGAAAAAAAATGGCGCTCACTTTAGTGTGAAGACGTTGGAATAAGTTTTTAAAACAAACACTTTGACCGGTCCAATTGT
>LS518946.1:174760-203310 GCA_900490845.1 Pristionchus japonicus
TCAAAGAGAGATGGGCGGGGAGGGGAAGGGTGAGTGAAGATGGAGATTGATCAGATCAGAATCATGTTGTCATTAGAGTTGGCAATACGGGTTTTGCGGGCCCGCAATTTCGAGAGATCACAATGCGGGCACGCAATGAACGAGAGAGAGGACGGAGAGAAGCAGTGCATTCAAAGAGAGATGGGCGGGGAGGGGAAGGGTGAGGTCATAAAGCTTCTGTTTCGAAACGTTGAGTATGGTTTTGACCGCTTCATAGTAGTGTTCATAACACATTGAGTTGATTGTTCATTCGCATTCCTTTGAATACACCGATAAGGCCGGGTGTAAAGTAAAGTAAAGTTAAAGTACCCGGCCTTACCCGTGTACCCCACCAGGTTTGTCGTCTCACGACGACAGTAAAACTGCCTTGATTGTGGTTGCAACATTATTTTACCTTACTTATTCCTTTGAACGATCAATTCTCGTTTCTCAATAGCACAGAGAAGTTACAGTCTTCGACAACTGCATGCAGCGTGGGTACGCGCACCAGAGCGCCCTGATTACTGGAAAATACGGTAATTACTCTTTGAAAGAACTTTTTTATACTTCGCTGGCTCAGAAATTGCATGTCAAACTGTATTTCAAGCTTTGTCCATCTTCTCTGCTTCCCCAGAACTTGGCTCAGAATTCCTCAAATCTTGCAATCTCTGATGATAATCGGGATGAAATCGATTGTAACTGCTGTCCAGGAGCCAAGATCTTCCTCGTCACCGTTGGCCGACACTACTTGAGAAGCCTCAAATACGTCACACCCATCGATGAGATGGTCCACATCGAGAGCTTTGAGGTGAGCGAATGGCACTTGAACAATTATCCATCACCGAAACTGACACTATTCTTCCGATGTTGTTGAGAAGTGCACAATGTTTATAGTAACAGCTGGAAAAATTCAATGCATCTGGTCCAAAATTTTTTAATGAAATAATCCGTATTTCAGGACTTCTCCCTTCACGCTCTGGACGAGTTCAAGAGACGGTTCTGTCCGGTGACGAAGAAGGCAATCAACTGATCGATGATTAAAATCAGTGCAACTTCAAGATGACCAGATTCACCGATTACCCCCTATTGACAGATTGAATGTTACTGATAAAGTTCTGTTCCGTTTTGCGAGTGTTTTTATGAAAGCAGAGACTAGGGGAGTGTGGGGATAGTTTTCACGAAGAGGATGGTGTTTCAATGAGAGGGCTGAGAGCTGGGTATGGACGGTTCCACTTTAATCATGAATATTTTTGATCGTATCGATTTTCCGAACAGCAGCAGGCACCTGTAATCATTTATTTAGGTATGAAACTAAACAAAGAAACTTTTTTCATCTCTTTGGCTCTGATTGCGCACAATGTGGAGAATGCTAATGACAGGGTAAAAATCTTAGTGAGAAGAGCCTTCGCCAAAATCGGCGAAGTGCTTATTACGTTTTTACAAAAGTTGTTTCATCGTTCCGCGCGTAATAGTGTGCGCGGCTTAGTTTTTCTGGCAACGTATTCTTGTATCATTTCAATAATGCGATAAAAATGCCGGCACTTCTTCGATTTTTGGCTCAGGCTATTCTAACAGGGTATTTCTTCCCTACCCTTCTCATTCCCTGTCTCACTACTCACTCAGAGCGGTCTAATCTGGACCAAAAATCGAAAAAATTCCAAAATGATATACCAGAAAGGCGAGACGCATCCAATCGCGATGAAAAGACTAATCGAATATGACAGCAAGAGAATCCTCGCGTAGACTCCGAGAAGCTTAAAGATTTACAAGATTTACTGAATACATTCGAGAAGAGTTTCAGGAAATATGCTTAGCTCTTCCATTTTGATCGTCATTTGGTAAACTGAACTGAAACAGACTGATTAACTGGAATGTGGTACGAAAAAGTAAGCAGTGTGTATCCCATTTAGAATGAGGAGAGGAAGAGGAAGACTCTGCCGCTCAGTGCGGCGTCGTAATAGTAGACGTGTGAATCGATTTAAAATTGCTCATCGATCCTTCTCATTTTAGATCCTTCCGTTAGAGTCGTTTCTCATTTCGTATCGCTCTGATCACTCTTCCCTCTTCCTCTCTCCACTAATTCCAATTACCGGCATTAGGTCGGATGAAAGCATTCGGAATAAGAGCTCTATTACTGTTCTCTCGCCCTCACTCATCCAGTAGGTTATCATCCGAAGGTTCCGACCTAATACCCCATCACCTTAGCCATATTCGTGGCAATGCTGTTGATAAAGTGACAGATTGCAACGATTATCAGTCCTGGAACATCATAGTTGTTCATCTTTTTGCGTCTGACTAGAGACGTCTGACATGACTTTCCCAATTGACCGGAGATAGAGAGGGACCATCTCAACACTTGACCAACCTCGTTCGAGCCCGTCCGAAGGTTGTAGGGGCAACTTCTGTCGCGTGGAGTAGATAGCTTTCGCAAGGAATAGCGATGCTACTAGCGAGAGCGAGGAAGCGCAAGCGCATAGAATAATTGTTACCAGGTACTGAAAAATAATCATCTTGTTTTGAACTCATTAGTGGACGGATGAGAGCATTCGGATAATAACCTAATGGATGACCAGTAGTTTCATGCTCATAAAGTAGGTTATCATTCGAGTGATCTCATCCGTATTTGAATCACAGGAATTGCGCGTACTGGTTTCACTCCTCCATTTTCCGGTCCATATGAATACGATCCGCCGCCAGTGTAGTACAGGGCATATCGGAAATTTCGGGGTCGTTCAAGGTAGACGATAATGAGAGCGACCAAGAAAGAGCACGCGATTGAGGCGAGCAGGATTAAGCGAGCATGCTGACACCGTTGAGTTGTTTTTACATTATATTTGACTGATACCCTTTGCAGAAACGTGCTGTTCACCACCGAGAGAAGTCGATTGATAGCTACGGAGAGAGCAAGTAGTATTTGCAGGAAAATGAGAAATTGAAGCGAAGCCATTAAAGGCCCTGCTAAGCCGGTCGCATTGAGCATTTCGTAAAATTCGCTCAGTATTGAATAACTGCTGCACTGTAGCACCACAAGGTTTAGAATATACAGCATAAAGTCCTGAAAATTAGTTGAGAGGAAGAGCAAACGCGAAAAACTTGACATGTGCATGGTCTTGGGCGGGAAAGTGCCTATTAGTCTTACCACTAGAGCTAATACGGGGGCGTGTAACACGTGGGGGGAGTGAAGAATGAAAGCTACCCGGGATAATGGAGTATCAAAAAATATGATGGGAACTCTATTTGTCCCAGCGCTAATTGCATTTCGAAACTCTGCTTACTAGAGTTCGAAATGTAACACTACCCGGGACATCGGGTACCCGCGAAAAGAGTGAATTACCCGGGATAACGCAAATTAACGTTACAATTTCAGTCTCCATTTTCCCGGGTAACACTCATTTTTGCCTCCTACCCGGTCGGGTCCAATTTACCCGTCCCGTTTTACAAACTCTACTGCTTACGACTGCTCCCGCCACAACGACTAGTCGGAAGGTGTGATTGCTGCGGAACACTTGTGCGGTGAGCAGTTTGAAATAGACGAAGAAGGCTAGAGGGAAGGTAAGGACGCCCAGAAGCAGGATGACGATGAGATTAGCGTAATCGAACATTTGCAAAAATGCGAGATATTCCTGTGAAATGACGATTGCATATAAGAATGATGTGGAGCGATACCTCGACAGCTTCACTGTTTTCCATGTTCGAGGCACGAAGATGTGTGTAAATATGCGGAAAATATAACTTGAAAACGCGTTGAAAAGTCAGTCTGAACTCTCGAGACAAAAAATGAGCTGCAATGGAAACCATAATATCGTGCCAATCTCACACTCTCACGAATAATGAATAATAATATGAAATATAAATATAAGAAAATCATAGAAAATTTAGAGTCTCATTGGACAACATCTGGCTTTGCTCCTTTGAACGTGAAGGCAAGACCTTGAACAAAAACTCGTTTGACTGACTTCAACCTGGGTATTTTCGCAATTCGTAATTTAGCCAAAAAAGTGGTGAAGCGGTAGAGTAGGTTTGTAATTACGAAACATAGGCTCCACCATCATGGAGCTGCGTGCCACACTACACTTTGGGCACTCCGGATTTCCTTTTGCACAGATCCTTTTAGCAAAAACAAAATATAGGGGGGCAGAGCAGCTTATGCTTCTGTTGAGTGATTATGGAGACCTATGATATTTTTTCTAAGAGCGAAGATATTCTTCGTCACGATCGATAATCTGCCCATGGAAGTGCTCAAATTTGTCGCTCCGGAAGAGGAGATTGTGAATAGGGATGTCAGAATGAAGAACGACTCTCCTCTTTTTCCACACTCTCAAACCGTTCAGACAGTGAAATGAGGAGAGTCATTCTTCATTCTGACAACCCTAATTATGAAGATCGACAGCGTCAAGGTAATTTTGTGTATTTCTGAATATTTAATTGTGAAATGTTTTCAGAACTTCAACGGGAGTTCAAACATCACATCTGCCTCTGAGCTTCATCATTCGATCTATAAAGCATCATATTTTGTTTGGAGTTTTACAGTTGTAGGATATTGTAGGAAACATTATTCGGCTTGAACAACTACGAAACCCCTTTTGATTATGATATTGTATGGGACTTCGGAGATTCATCTGTGCCTTCTACCTCCTAATCACTGGTGATCTCCCTTGGTTCCCTTGTTTGGGTGCGAATAGTTTCATTTTTCTTGACCTTATTATCACATAGGTGTAAGAAGAACTCTACTGAAATTTTGGATCACTACGCAAGTGGTCTTCGATTCAGGATGAATTCTTATGTTACAGCAATAGTTGAAATTCTTTCGACGCCTTTTCAGCATGATGATTTCTCTAGATCGGGTTTACAAATAAGCTCCAATGCCCTCTATGGTTTTTTTGCGTGAGGTTCCTTGTCTGCCTTTCGCAGCGCACCGGCGGTTGATAGGGATAGGGAGGGTCACGGAGCACGAGGCGATAATTAGAAGTGATGTTGGGTACACGGCTGTCGCACTCGTCTCTCCACTAGTTCTCTATCTCGTCAGAACACGCGAGGGTCTGCGTGAATCTGACAGTATTCACGACGAGGTGATTATTAGGAAGGGATTAGAGATGCTGCAGAACAGGTTCCACCCTCATTGGCTGCTGTTGCTGCTGCTGTTAGGGATAACACCATCTCTCTCTTCTATCTCTCTTTCTCTTTTCTACCAATCTTACAATAGAGAAACGAGATACCCAGCATGATTGGGAGCGCGTTCTCATCTCTAGGTCGAGCCACGTGGCTGCTAGAGAAATAGGGAATATAAGACCAGATCCGGCCGACCGGTGAGAGAGCGTGTAAGAGAGAGATAGTGCCGGGCGAAAAAGGAGGATGGGAGAAAAGGGAGTAAGAGAAAGTGACAAATTATCAGGTGATCAGTGGTGGCCTCGTGGTGCGAATTAACCCCCACGAGGGGTGTTAGGGAGAGGGTGTGATGGGAAGTGGCCGATTGTGGAACAGCAGCTCTTATTGTCAAAGCTCATCAGTCGGTTACCATTTGTGTCAGTACAATTGCGATTTTCACTCCTGTGCCGTTTATGTGCGCGTACTTTGATTGTTGCCCGGCGCGTACTCATCAAGGAAGAAATTACACTCAACATTGAACCCGGATTTTCGAATTTGCTCCCTGAATCACTTTCATTTGCGCCTCTGATATTATGTCGCTTGCTAATTCTCGTAGATACGATTATCGCCTATCCATTCGTCCTTTGACCAGAGAACGTCCTCTTCCCACTCAATAGACTACATTTACGATTATTGGCTGAGATCGGACTCTCTCGATTTCCCATGCTCTCTCGCTCTGTCTCATGGAGTTCCAGACCAATCATTTGATAGTGCAGTTATCGTTTAGCTCAGAACTGGTCTGGGTAGCTCGGGAAAGTTCTGTTGAGTTGTGCCAGAATTTGAGGTCTATTGTTGTTGTGCGCTTGCCCCAATGATATCAGATATTTGTGGAGTTCAAAATACGGCCTTCCTTAATTTTTGTGTGTTTGATACCACTTCCAGAAGGGAGAAATTAGGGTACTTGTCTAGTTCTCCGGAAGAGTGTCAATCCTCCATCCACCCCGACCACCAACCCTGCGTTTGAAAATATCTTATCAGGAATGAGTGCAACTCAACCATACTTCCGGGGAACTAGACAAGTGCCGAAATTAGTAGGTCAACCCCTTTCTGGTTCGTTGTCCCGTTTCTCCCCGTTGTTATGATTGTTTTGCTTCGTTTCCGATTGATAAGATGGTATCGATTCGTTATCTTATCTGTGCATGGATATGAGGAGGAGAAGAATGCGGGCGAAGGGTCGTTAGGGTTTGATTTACGGTTGAGAGATAATGAAAGATAGAAGTGAGAGCGCAATTCAAATTAACGGCCCTACAATAACGGTGCTAGAAAGATTCTATGCATAACAGGCCGTCTGATGCAAGGGAACTGGAAGAAAGGTAGTAGATCTAACTCGGTAGAACGGTTAACAACATAGTGTTGCAAACTGCAATAAAAGCTAGAGAGCGGGCCGTAAAACCGAACTCACTCTCTTTGCCTCGCGCTACCTCTCCTCTTACAGACTGTGAGAGTGGGAGAAGAACACAATAGAGTCAAACCACTACCCTAAAATTGTCACATGGCAAAATAATCGAGTTCTGATACGGGGAACCGTTTCTTCATTCAGCGCACTCCTTCGTTGTTCTGACTTTGACAGTGTGTTTGCAATGAAGAGACTGATACTAGAGTTCGATAAACGGGTCGCCGTCTCTTCATTTCACGCACTCTCTCGCCACTCTGACA
Source organism: Pristionchus japonicus (assembly GCA_900490845.1). NCBI lineage: Eukaryota > Metazoa > Nematoda > Chromadorea > Rhabditida > Neodiplogasteridae > Pristionchus > Pristionchus japonicus. Next base: position 181,580 of record LS518946.1, read on the forward strand.
TGAGAGAATGTTTGAAACGCCTGATACCCAATTGACGAGCACTCCTAAAATTGTCACATGGCAACACATCGGCAGATCGGTACCGAGTGGCAGAGCGTGGAATCGATACGCTCAACCTGATTTCGATTCTTCTCACCTATCTTTTCGTATCTAGAGTGATAGAGTGCACTCTTCTACCTCTATCATCTCTCGCTCTCTCCAATGGCTCAGAGATAATGTAAAGAGAAGAACTCCGTTCTGTGATCTCATCACCTAATTGAAATGGGAGGGTGTTAGACAGGGTTAATGTCCAATTTATCCTCATGATGCGTTCCTTTTTCGGCATACTTTTACTTACTGGCAATCGTAAAAATGTTTTACCGTTTTTCGAACTTTGGTTACTAAGTGCTGATCGAATCTGTTCACTTTTTGGCGCGCTGCCGAAATTAAGAACTTCCTTTTTCCTCCGTCGCTCCCTCCTTGATTCTTTCTCTCACTCCCTCTCACAATCAACCGCATTTGGACGATAAGAGCCGGCGCGCTAAATTTAGGTGATGATGAACGTTCGGGTTTATTGATCCGTTTTGCCGTTCTGATATCAGTTACCACTGTTGGTGATCAACCCGTTTTACTTCTATGATTTACTGACTATTGATGCTTTTCCTTCGATCAGCTCATTTCCTTCACATGACGATTACTGATGGAATATCGATTCCAGATGCAAAAATGAGCTTCGACACGACATTTCCCACGTACAGCGGGCTAGCGCGGAATGTCTTCAAGGGTGAGTGATTGGGAACTTCGAGTGACCTTTTTTCCTATTCTTCCTCGCGCACGCTCTCTATCCCGTTAGAAAAGTGTGAGTTAGAGAAAAATTATTGAGAAGAGTAAGAACACTTCTCGAAAGAAGTAGCAAAAATTATGAAGCGAGACGTTTCTGAATGATACCTTATAATGGGGGAACCAAATAGTCGAAAAGTGTTTCGTCATTGTTTTCCTTGATTCTGCAAGGCATGGCCTCTTGATTTCTCACTCATTCTGTCTATTGAGCGCTAATAATTTCTGGGGAAAACATTAGAAGAAATTGTGGCGAAATCAAAAAAGAACAAATTCCTGTTAGCTGAGCGATGAGTTGCGTTGCAGCACCGAACCATATTTGCAAGTATCTTCAGAATTCCGATGGAGTGTTGCTTTCCGGTATTTTTTATTTTTGCTCCCTCTCAATCTCGTATCAACTCGATGACTTTGACTGATTCACTCCATAAACAATGTTCATCATCATCGGTTTGCTGCCCAATTCCATGTTGTCCAATTTGCTAAACGTTTCTGATCAACTCCTTCGCTTCTCTCCTAGTCACCATGACACCCCTTGTTGTTCAGCATGGCTCAATGGAACTAGATGGGAAGAACTTGGGATTCTCTTGTTTGTGTTTGTTTCCCGCTTCTTCCTCAGTCAGCATGACACCTTTAGTTATGGTTAGCCCTTCTATCTACTGATGAAGATATTGTTCATTCCTGACATCGAACAATGGGCATGGATGTAGGAAACTTTAGAAGATTGGATTGGGATTCGCTTGTTTATGTCTGTTTCCATCTTCAACCTCAGTCAGCATGACACTCCTTGTTGTGGTCATTATCACTGAAACGCACGCGGATTTTCCCTGAGCAATGAGCATGGAGCAATGTAAATAGATGGTAAAGTCTTGGGGATCTCTTATTTGTACCAGTTGCCATCGCTCAGTCAGCATGACACTCCTTGTTGTGGTCAACCGTCTTATCGCTCATTTCATCATACAGTTAGCCAGATCAATCCAGCAAGGTCCTTGCTGGATGTTTATTGCTGAATGTGGAAGGCCTGTGATTCTCTTATTTCTATCTGTTGCCATCGCTCAGTCAGCATGACACCCCTTGTTGTGGTCAACCGTCTTATCACTGATCTTCCGAGGACATCACTGATTGTGTGCAGAAAAAGCAGATAAGGCTGCACCCGACCAGGGAAACTTTCTGACTCTTTCCGTTTCTCCTGCTCTCTCGCTCTGTCTGATCGGTGAAAGTTAAGGCCGAGAGCGCAACTATTGCTCAGCATTATTATGCATAACAATGGAGCAAAGGCTCTGAGCTTTCCGAGAAGTGAAAGGGACAACGCTCTATGTGGCGATGCCGCAAAGCCATTATCAGTAACAATGAGCGGTGCAAGATTTTCCGAGAAGTGAAAGGGCTCTATTCGGTTCAATCGGCTCACTAGATAGATGGAGAGACGAATAAGAAACTGGTAGAATCAGGAAAAAATATGCAAAGTTAGAGAAAAATAATTATGCATATTCCAGCCCCGCTTCATCCGATTTACAACCACTTCAGCAATGTGAAAAAATTGGTGAGCGAATTTTGAAGATTCATATTCCGGAAATCGTCCAATAAACGTTTTAAATAGAAAGGTTTGTTTGAATTTATTCCATGAACAACATTGCCCTCTTGAGAGTCGATAGTGTGAAATGAGGCGCCTGAAACTCAACGTAATCACACCTTTCCCGCTCTTTGGATTAATAGTGAATGGGAAATGAGTGGAGTTTCATAGTGTTCTTTTCAAGCGAGCGCAACTCTAGTGAACAGTTGTCCCTGCCTTGACGGTCCAAAATTTACAGCTTTTACATTTACAATTCCCCGGTGCACGATTTAGATCTCATTGAATACGGGTAAATGCCTCTTCATTTCACGCACTATCTCGCCTCTCTGAAGAGATGATGATACGTTTTTCGCTGAATATTAGTGTTTTGCAGATCGAACTCGCCGACTCGTTCGCCTGTGGGCTCGTGCCCACCAGGGAGCAGGCGGAACAGGTAAGACCTCGAGTTCTTCAACGCAATAGATCGAGGAGCATATTTTCAATTGGATAGGATTTTTTCGCATTCTTAGAATTGCAGCCTGTGAGGTATTTCCTTCTTTCGACAGTAGATCACTAAACTTAGATGATAGCGAATTTCTCAGGTCCACCAACTGCTCGTCGACATCACTGCCAAGTATGCGGACAAAATGAGAGGTCGACCAACTTTTAAGACTCTTCTCTAATGCTACTGTTCACCAATCCACAAATCTAACATAGCAGACAGGATATTCAATGAGATCTATTCGAGACGTGCAAAGTTTGTTTGTACAAAGTCTACAAACGATACCGATACATTCCGATCATTGAGAACAACCTATCATTTTCAGACGACGCCAGCTTCCCGGAAGACATCGAGGCGTACGAGACGGAGGTTAGAACGTTTCATAAAGATAATAATTTTAGTTTCGAGATCGCCAAATACGGAACCACTGATCCGTCGCTTAATATCACTGTGAAATGAGTATTTTGAAACATATTTTCATCTCAAATTTCCAATCATTGTTGAGAAACAAGCAAACAGCCCCATACTCAATAGATGCTCTTGATAAGTGCCAAAATTTGGAAATTATCAGAAAATCGTCATTCATCTTTTCAGTATTCCAACCTCGGGTGGACGGGTATGCTGGTTGAGTCTCGCCTCCCGCAGCTTCCCTTCGACTTCACTTTGTCCTACATTGAGAAGTGAGCTTCGTAAATTTATCTTCCTGAATGATTAACATTTTCTTTACAGAAATTACCACTGAAAAGTTGCATGGAATGCTACTTTGGTAAAATCCAACATTCCAGATTCAACCACATCCTTACCCGCTTCGTCGAGCTTGCCCGGCCCATTCGACCGCCGCGACTGCACGAAAACGTTGAGGAGTGGACGAGGTTTACTAATGTGAGACCCAACCATTTTCTCCTTGATTTCCTCGGGTATCAAGGACTTTTCCCATTTACCCATTTTCCCACCAAGGTTCCTTGAGAATATTAATGAGTGGACGCGATTCACGAATGTAAGATGCAATCTGTTTTGCTCTTTGATTTCTTGAAATTCCGGGGCATCATGGTAGCGCTAGAGCCATTGTCATAATAATACAGCATGAAAACGTGGAGGAGTGGACGCGATTCACGAATGTAGGCAAGCTCGGGTGGTTTGAAGAACCGGAACCGCGATCAGTTCTCGATAGCACAGTACCTGTGGGTATGGTATCCAACCATTAATCAATATTCCTACAGTACTACACCTCCGTCACCCGAACTCTCTCCGCGACGAGGAAGGAGAAGGCGAAGATACCGGCCAAGGCGATGATGGAGGGACTAGGCGTATGTACTTGTTAGCTTTGTCACCTCAGGTAAGGTATATAGTAAGGTAGATTCGGTAGTTCGTTACACCTGCAGTAGCCAAGAAGGGAAGGAGAAAGCGAAGATCCCTGCAAAGGCGATGATGGAGGGACTGGGTGTACGATTTGAATGAAGTGCTATCTAGTCTCTTGTTGGAACCTCAACACAGAATATCTTCTGTAGATGATACATCGTATTTTTATAAACAGAGAATCCTAGATCGTATAAAAAATCGTCTTCAGTTTAACTTCCGTTGATCGTGAAGCATATTCGAAAAATAATTTGCCTGCTTCGCTTTAGATGTTCTGCGAGAAGGAGCTTCGGCCGTGCATCGAGTCCTACCGCACGCTCGCCTACAACCACTCCAACAGGCTGAATGCGAGACTGAGAAGGGCTGAGGTTTGCGATCTTTTATTTTTCTAACCATTTTAGATATCGTTGTCTGAAATATCTCGTTTGACATTAAGAAAAGGAGTGTTGCCTGGCTTGCTGTGAACCAATTAAATCAAAATGTCCCACCTTCTGATCGCTCGTTTTTCAAACCATCTATATTAGTTGTTTTGCTATTCAACCGGCCGAGAAGAATCCATTGAACAAAACGAAGTTGGGACCATTTTGATACTTTCCTAAAACATAGCTCGTTCATATCTAAACTACATTCCTGTATTCCCTCCTGTTCCAGATCGACCGCCTCGCCGGTCTGCCTAATGAAGTGGAGTACTTCGAGAGTGCGGCGATTGCGATGTAATTGATTATTAATTGCTTAATTAATGAGATAATTAGTAAGTAGTTCCTAATTAGTACCTTCATGATAACTAATGAAGTGGAGTACTTCGAGAGTGCGGCGATTGCGATGTAATTACACTTCCAAATTAGATTTACATTCATTATTTGATTGTTAATTGGTTACCAGTAATTAGTTTGTTAGCCTAATGATAGTCAAAGAGGTGAAGTACTTCGAGAGTGCTGCCATTGCGATGTCATTAGTATTTTAATTAAGTAGTTTATCAATTAAATAAGAGTTCATTAGTATCTAATTTCGTAATTATCCAGGTATCACAACATGATGACGACGCTCTGCTGCTTCTCGATTATCATCAAGGTGAGGGTTAAGATCATTTTTTAACTGGTCTCAATGTTTTGGGAACTGCGTTTCTCGTAACAATGACTGTCCTCACACTATCGTCTACAATATTAGAATATAGCACGCTGTAAACTAAAAATTCTGCACCAGGTGCGCGGACACACAAAAACACCCTAGCCTGGACATTTTTTCAGCGCTGTAATTCAGTTTGAGAATTAATTGAAACTTAAATATATTTGCAAAATTACAGCGAAACATACGACAAATGCAAATTATTTCCGCAAAAAAAGTGCACGGCACTTTTTTGACGATTTTTCCGTGAAAATGGTGCACTGCATTTTTTTCACGTTTTTCTCTCGCCCCTCTCGAGTTCGACCTCTAGCTCAACATCGATCGTCGTGCAAAAGACGACTGCGAGTTAAAGGACTCGAACCACCAACTAATCGATCATTCGCCTAACGCTTTGCCGTTAAGCTATACTCAGATGTCTCACCCTCCTTCATTCTCGTCTTACGATTGCGCTCACAATGCCTACAGTTTTCTCTAAATTCGATACTTGACGAGCATTTTCTTAGTTCGCATATATTAGGTAAGTCTGCCATTGAAAGATAACTAATAAATCATTGAACTGATGTGACAGATTGAATTATATTCCAATCCGAGCGCTGCGGACGGTATCACAAGCGCAGAATGAGAGCCAGTGAAACAACAGAGTGTAGTGCAATGGTAAAGCGTTTGGCGATCGATCGAGAGGTTGATGGTTCGAGTCCTTTAACTCGCAGTCGTCTTTTGCACGACGAGCAATGTTGAGATAGAGGTCGAACCCGAGAGGGGCGAGAGAAAAACGTGAAAAAAATGCAGGCACCATTGTCACGGAAAAATCGTTAAAAAAGTGCCATGCACTTTTTTTGCAGAAATTATTTTTCTGTCACAAAGTTCATGAAATAAATCTTATTTAAAAAATATTTTAGATATTTTATTGGTTACAATTTTCAGCTACAGAAGGAGTGCCGCGCACCTGGTGCAGAATTTTCAGTTTACAGCGTGCTATATCTCTAGTACTGAATGAACTTGAATGACGAATGAAACTCATCATGGAATTGAACCTGGGATCTCTCTCTCTTTCTCTCTCGTTTTCTCTCACCGGCGAGAACGCATGGCGAAAAGAGAGACCGATTTATTCCAGGACTTCCGCAACGACCTGCACAACTTCTACCGCATTCACGTCAGCGCGATCCCGATTACGGAGGAGCACACGCATTTGGTGGGTTTTTGGCTGATTTTCCACGCAATATCATCTGGTAGACATTCGAGCAATTCTGACACGTCCTTTTAGCGGATGTTGATGTTATTTTCTATTCAATGTAGCTAGCCTGGCGCTTTTCTTACTTTAGCGGGGGACCTTGCCAAGAACTGTTCGTGCTTTTTTGTCTTCTTGTCGGTTGAGAATACTTCTCAAACATAGCTCATTTCAGTTGACCACGATGGAGAACCTGCTCTGTGACTGCCTCTTCTCGCCGCAACTGCACATGAATCCCGTCCTAGTGACGAATAACCTCTTCAGTTTTAGTGTGAGTTGGAAGAAAACTAACAAGGATTTTTTTTAATTGCCGGGAAACGGCGCGGAAAAACCATCGAATTTTATCATAAAGTCCCAATTCGCATTCCTTTTGAAACCAATCTTGAAACGCACTGCTTCTCTGAAATGCACATGAATCCTGTCCTGGTGACGAATAACCTCTTCTGTTCTACAGTCCTGGTTGTTTCCCTAGTGAAAACAATCCGTCCCGGCCGCTCCGGGACGGTCCCAGGCGGTCCTAAGCGATTGCATTGCTCGAGGAGTGAAATTTAGGAGAAAACCAAGTAACGGCGAGGAGCTCGTGGGTTGCACTATCGATTTCACACGACAGAATATTTATTAAAAAATTCTATAGTTAGGAAATCGGGGTCAAAGTGGTGGCAATTTTGGGTAAAAAACGAAAAAAATAAGTAAAAGGATTACGGTAGTAAAAAAGTTCAACCTGTTTTCAACTTTATCGCTCAAAGTGCACATAGTCACCTTTCAATTTCTTGATTTTAGAATTTTTTAATAAATATTCTGTCATGTGAAATCGATAGTACAACCCACGAGCTCCTCGCCGTTACTTGGTTTTCTCCTAAATTTCACTCCTCGAGCAACGCAATCGCTTAGGACCGCCTGGTACCGTCCTGGAGCGGCCGGGACGGATTGTTTTCACTAGGGAAACAACCAGGACTGTAGCGTGAGTTTTTCCACAATATTGCTTCCTGGAATTGATCAACATCTTCAAGCTCCAACAAAACTCTACTGTGAAACACACTTGATCATACCACATAATTCTCGCTGTAATTATGTTGTATGTAGGTACAATCTATTCAGTTTTAGCGTGAGTATGTCACAGTGACAGATATTTAAGATATTTTCACTTTTTAAAGCGGAATCCAAATACACATCAATTCACGTATGTCAAAATGAATTTAAACGGATTCTGAAACCTACCCTGTTTCGCTAGAATCTTGCATGTGTACTATCTACCACACTTTTCCAATTTTTATTCCTAAACATCAGATAACAATTAAGAGATTCATCATTTCCAGTGCATCTCCCTGGCCCGCTCACTTCTCTACAAGGACTTCACCGTGCACGTGATCAGTGATGAGGGCGCGAAGGAGCTGCAGGTTTGTGCTATTTCATTTCTTAGAATCTATTCCGGTCTCAAAGAGGCAATCTTCTTCGATGGGTTTTGATGACATAAACAATTAAAATAGGTATTTTGTGGTAAAATAGGTAGGTTTGTGCACGTGATCAGCGATGAGGGAGCGAAGGAACTTCAGGTAGGCATTACTCGGTATTCGAGTTTTCGCAGAACGAGTGGGGAAACGACAATCTACTAGGAGTATCGAAACATATTCTGCATTTCCAGGACCAAATGCGCCCGATCAAGCTCGGCTCGCACGGCAAGGGCAAGCTGTTGAAGGTATGGTTTACCTCAAGAACTGGCATCACTAAGTAGATCTCTCCCTGCTCAATGGTTGAAAGAAATCGAAGATGCTTAGTAATCATGGCAGAATACCTCCGTGAGGGCTTGTTAGAAAAATCAGAAAATTGAAGGCCACCGCAGCTGCCCTCATCGCAATCAAGCCCGTCTCCGGAGTCAAGAGGAACAATGCGACCGTCAGTCCGGGTAAGGATTTTTCTAGATCGATAGTAGTAAGATAGTAGAAGATAGATAGTAGTAAGGACGACCGGCAGTAAGGATTTGGGTCGATCGATAATGGGGAGTCGAATGGAAGTCAACCCAAAGGCGGGTATGACCGCGTATCCACTTCGATAATTCAGTTGAGCTTCAATAAAGCTACAAAATTAATAGAAGTTGTTAGTTTCGATTCCCTTTCCACGACTATTCAAACAACAACAATAAATGATTGCTTGGCAAGTTCGGAGCATCCTTTCTAAATAATTGCTATGAACTGAAGAAAAAAATTTTTGAATGAACATTTCAAGTATGCTTCAAACAAATTACGAAATCGCAGTTCCCGATGGTTGATGATTCCTTCAGCTCCTCTCCCATAAACAAATCCAATCCATTTCAGAGGGTGGCAACACGGCGCACAAGAAAAGTGACGTCAACAGCCGTGAGTTCGTGCCGCTCGAGCCGACGTTCCACGAGGAGAAACTGTGAGTTACGGCCGAATCGCGAGCTCGGTGAACTCAAGATGAATCACTGTTTTCGAGGGGAATTATCAGCATGGACCATTTTTTGTCAGTAGCTAGAAGTCAATTGCACAGCGATAGTGACTTTGATTATGTTTCAATCACTGTTCAAATTAAACTTCGAATGGGTACCTTGGTTGGTCCACGATCTTCGGGAGAAAAAACATATTCTAAAGGCCTGACGTTGTGATCCATTTTTGGCGGACAACTGTCTCACACAACTAGGCAGATCCTGTGGGCTTCAACTTGGGATGATCAATCTAATGGGTGATTGTGAGAATATTGCAGGTGTTGGACCGCCAACTACCCGCACCTCCTGTGTACAACACGGCAGAAAGACTTGGAGCCGAAGAATGTCGCGTACGCGTCCAAGGTTCGCTTGTTTTGGCACTTCTCCTTTCTTTCTTTCTCAATCTTCCAACACCATCAATGTGTTATTTTGCTTGTTAGAAATTAGTTCAAACTTCATGCATCCAGATTAGGGTTCGATAAACGAGAAAATTTCTCGCGAAAAATGTCAATTTTCTCGGCGAGAAGTCCTTCTCATTCGAGAATTCTCGTTCGAGAATAGATCGGTCATTCTCGAGCGAGAAATATTTTCTCGGTCGAGTATTCGCGAGAATTGCACGTCTTGCTCTCTTTCTCAGCGAGAAGGAATGATTTTTCTCGTTTCTCGCCTATTTCTCGTTTTTCGAACCCTAATCCAGATGCGTTACATAACCGTTTCTTCTCTTCAGTTTTCGCTACTAATCAGTTCAGTTCACTACATCCTTTCCAGTACGCCGGTCGTCGGCCAATCTTCTACTTCTACATCTGTGGCTCGTTCTACTCGGTGCTTGGGGTGAGGCCAACGATTTTGAGGGATTTGCATCAGGAACACGCAATTAATTGATGATTAAAAATTTTTAACTAATAAAGCTTGGAAACATTGTCACTTCAGGACGTCAACTACTCGCAGACGTTCGGGCAAGCGTTCGCCATTGCGACGAGGAGGAATCAGGTACATCGAAATTCAGAGAACGTAGGAAAGAAAAGTAACGAGATCCGACATCGGTGTTGCACTACTCTACTAGCTTTTCTCTATATTTTTTTTTTTCTATTTTTTTTCAATTTTCAAGTTATAAACCCGTGAATTCCTAACTTTTGAGGACTGCCAAGTCCAACGGATGACCTCATCCTACACGGCAACGTGCTTCTGGATGTACGGAGCGTCGCAGCTGAAGGGAAGCATACTGGAGTTTAGCGAGGGAAGTGAGTAATATCTTTTATTGGTATCTATTCTCATGCCACAGAAGCATTGTGAACAAAATGATGTTGGAGCTCAGCGAGGGAAGTGAGGGACCGCTCCTTTTTCTCTCATCTTCTAAAGTAGGAAAATGGTCGAAAACAAAACGTGGGCCTGATAAAAAGACACTACCAGCTTCATCAACAACTGAATAGGGCACAGCTCAGTGATAACAATTTTAAAATTGCAGCCATCACATGGCACCGTTTCAAGATGCTGCTGCAGAAGCATTTGAGGGTATGTGTTGTTTATACATTTTCCACTGAGATCATTCAATTATTCAAGAACAGTGGCTTTGTAAAACTTGAAGAATTGGTGAAACACATTTTGAAACAGTTTCAGGTTAACTCAATGCATTTTTTCTGCCGCTCTAGTCTCACCGATTGTTGCAAATCATTTCTTTCCCCTTTTAAGATATTGCGAAACACAACTCAACTTCGCGTGTTTCGATATCGATCCATAACCAATCAATTAAGATCGCGGGTGAGGCCACGCGCGAGTTCTCCGATGACGAACTGGAAATGCTCCAGGACAAGATGCACTGTGACGAGTGCGGGGATAGTGCGAAGGATAAGGGTGAGTATTTGATAAAGGGTTAAAATTGGGGGAGATTGGCTGGAAAAGTGTGAAAAAATGAGGAATGGCTAATCTAGATGCATTGTGACGAGTGTGGAGACAGTGGGAAGGATAAGGGTGCACATTGAGATATTTCAAAGTGATTCGTAGCCTGTTACAGTGATAGGAAGCAGCCCTTTGCGATGAGTGCGGGGACAGTGGAAAGAATAAGGGTAAGGGGATTGAATCATAAGTTCGGGCGAATAGGGTTTGGATCAAACTGAGTTTCATCGCGAATACATTGAGAGAACAGCTTAGTGTGTGCAATTTCTGCAGTAATCATCGTTGGCATTACGAACAAAACCATCGCATTAGGTGCCGAGCTTCAAAGCCCAGAAGCTCGATCGACATGCTAGATATTACACACGACCACTAAAAATCGTCTGTTTCGGAAAAAATAGTCTTGGTTTTGCATCGTTGTAGGAAAGCTCAAACTTTATAGACGGTACACCGCTCATCGGCTACAAGAACCTGCTCTGCCCTCATCTACGATATGAACACTGCCAGCCTTCCACTTCATCTGTTAGTTCTTGCAAGATATAGATAGATATACCGAGACTAACTTGTTGAACATTTTTGCCTTATCTGACAGATCGCAAATGGATCCATGTAGTTTTCAGCTTTGCTAGGTTTTTCTAGAAATGAAGCTGCTATGAAAGTTTGTTCTAAATCATATGGAATTCCCGTCACAGTTTAAGACGAAAAGATAGAAAAGATCATTATCAAATTATCATCTGCTAGCAATAAGTTGCTTGTAGGACGTAATGGACGAGGACATGGACGAGAGCTCGAACGACGCGACGGATAAGGACAAGAACAAGAACAGCAAGGATATCAGGATCTCAATTTGGCGAGGAATGCTGGAGGTAAGGAATTTTTGAAAGTTCTGGCATCACCTCTTTTCTGTAACATGGTGAAAACACCCGATATCAGGATATCGGTGTGGAGGGGAATGCTGGAGGTGAGGCTATTTAGGCCACCACTGGCGTTTATGGGATTGATTCCTTTCTCGACCGAAAATCAAACGCACCACAGAGTGTTCAACGGTTCTTGAGCAGCAAATGAAACATAACTCGAGTTTTAGAAACTAATTTCGCAGATTCTCCAATTCTTCACCGACTCCAAGACGGGCGTGCCCGAGATGTGGGAGGAAGGAGTATTGCACGGCTTCAGCTACGTTGATTTAGTGAGGGATGACGACTCGGTCTCACGTGTCTTTTATTTTGATTGAATACTGCGCTTTCGTAACATTGCCGAAAATGTATCTTTCTATTTTTGAGCATCTTTTGAAACATTACTGATTTCGCCAAACCATAGATCATTATTTTTGAAATTATGAATTAGGAAACATAAGCAAAGTTCAAAGACCAATGTTCAGATGACTGAGCGAATGGCACGGATGACAACTACCTCGCTCGCGTGCTATCTGTCAATGGCGAATGGCGGATCGATCTGCTTTGTTGGTGAGCGAGTATATCACGCCTGTCACGAAAGAATCGAGCTGGCAATGGGAATGGAGCGAAAATGGTGAAATGAGTTAGCACCAGCTTTGGACACCTCTAGGCATCCCCTAGCAGCCCACAAAGTCCCATTGTGCTGGGATCATTCTGGGGCTCCATGCACCAGGTCATTTCCATGGAGTTCTAACTTTGATCGCGATTATCTCGCTTCTGGTGCATTTCTAGAGAAAATTTGCACAAGGATGACCCCAGCTTATTTTCCAAGCCCTATCGATCATATCAAACCAGAAGTCATAAAAGTGCTTCTAAACGGTGCTACATACAAGTGAGCATAACTAAAAAGTGTAGGTAAAGTACCTCCCAATTTTGAAATATGTTATAGAGTTCATCGAGCTCTTTCGAATGAGTGGAAAACGAAAAAATATGAATAATGCTCTCGTATGGATCACCTCCTTCAAAAATGTTTGATCATTTGAAGTTTTTTTAACGCACTCATTTCACACCGCGCACCTCGGATTGCGCGGTGTGGAATGAAACATAAGATGAAATCTAGAGAAAAGAGGAGAGAATGCAATACGTTTCATTCCACACCGCGCAATCCGAGGCGCGCTGTGTGAAATGAGTGCGTTAAAATAACTTCAAATGATCAAACAATTTTGAAGGGGGTGATCCATACCAGAGCATTATTCATTTTTTTTCGTTAGCCACTCATTCGAAAGAGCTCGACGAACTCTATAACATATTTCGAAATTGGGAGGTATTTTACCTACACTTTTGAGTTATGCTCACTTGAATGTAGCACCGTTTAGAAGCACTTTTATGACTTCTGGTTTGTTCTGATCGATAGGGCTTGGAAAATAAGCTGGGGTCATCCTTGTGCAAATTTTCTCTAGAAATGCACCAGAAGCGAGATAATCGCGATCAAAGTTAGAACTCCATGGAAATGACCTGGTGCATGGAGCCCCAGAATGATCCCAGCACAATGGGACTTTGTGGGCTGCTAGGGGATGCCTAGAGGTGTCCAAAACTGGTGCTAACTCATTTCACCATTTTCGCTCCATTCCCAAGAATTGTAAATCTAGCTCGATTCTCTCGTGACAGGCGTGATATTTCTGTTTTCCGTGCGATGCAGATCTGTTTCAAAACTTCTTTGCTTGACGAGAAAGCATTCTTGATACAGTGGAGTGGGGCATGACGTTAGCAAAAAAATGTTAATCGAAAATCACGAAAAATTCATTAAGCAGTTTTCGCACATCTGATCAATATCACTTCATCCATGGGCGGTATACTTAGAGACACGAAGCTCCGCCCACTTGAGAGGGATAGCGCCATGGGGGGAAACCTGGCCAGGGAAAGCGCAAAGCGAATTCTCAACCAATTTGGACGTTCTAAAAAGTTTCTGGCAGGTATCCGTAGGCTCCACAAATGACCCAAGGCGCCCTAAGTTTGGTCAACTTTGAAAGGGGAAAAATCGATAATTAAAGTTAGAAATAGGTGAGTAGTGGGTTTCCGGTAGTCGGATTCAAGGGCGCTTCAGGAATTTGACTAATTAGAATATTTCAGGAATTTTAGAGAAAATTTCATATTTTTAGCGTTGCTCCCCGAATTGCGCCAGAAGCGCGGGGAGAGGGGAGCGAGAGGGCGGGGGGAGGGAGAGAGACACACGCGAGAGAGGCTCCGCCCCTTTTCTCTCCCTCTCGTCTCTCCCCCTCTCCCTCCTCTTGTTTCGCACGCACGTTTTGGGGTCTAGCGCGCCTCAGAGACAAGATATTAACAATCGGTAAAAAGTATGATGTTCCTGAGATCACTACCGACGTAATGAACGCACTTATCAGTGCGTTCGTCTAAGAATCACACCCCTGGCGGTACAGCAAAATATGCCACTATGAGATTCCTGCAGATTATGATAGGCCTAGGTGCCCTACATCGATTTCTGTTATTGTCATGTGTCAGTCATTCTCATTTGCATAATTGCATGCTCCCAAAGTTTGATCACATTCTCACTATTATGCCTGCTAATCAGCGGAAAGTCATCCGATCTTGATGAAAATTTGGCCCAGTGCCTGATTTGACATGCTGAACACGCTCCAATTGTTTGTTCATGCAAATTTTGACTTTTATTTTTTTCATGCAACTTTGAGCACATGGTTCTCGAAAACTAAGCCGAACACCTCGCTAAATTGTTGATATGTTATGTAACATGGTCTAGTCTAGGTCGTATCCGAATTTCAAGTCAATCGGTTGTTGGCGTGAGGTTTTACAGTCCAAAAACTGAACGTTGAATTCACTGAAATACCCTTTATTTCCTCTCATTCCGCACCGATCGCCACGCCCGCTCGGCGTGAAATGAGTAAAGTGATTCATTCCTCGCAGCGCGGAAGAGACGATCGGTGCGGAATGAGAGGAAATAAGAGAGATTTCCGTGAAATAAGTGTATACTATTTTTTCTGTAAAACCTCACGCCAACAACCGATTGACTTGAAATTCGGACACGACCTATACTAGACCATGTTACATAACATATCAAAAATTTAGCGAGGTGTTCGGCTTAGTTTTCGAGAACCATGGGCTCAAAGTTGCATGAAAAAAATAAAAGTCAACATTTGCATGAACAAACAACTGGAGCGTGTTCAGCATGTCAAATTAGGCACTGGGCCAAATTTTCATCAAGATCGGATGACTTTCCGCTGATTAGCAGGCATAAATGTGAGAATGTGATCAAACTTTGGGAGCATGCAATTATGCAAATGAGAATGGCTGACACATGATATTAACAGAAATCGATGTAGGGCACCTAGGCCTATCATAATCTGCAGGAGTTTCATAGTGACGCATTTTGCTGTACCGGAATTCTCTGGGAATGTGCGATTCTTAGGCGAATGCACTGTTATGAGGCAAATGTGAAATGTTGGCAAACTACGTTGTGGTCCCTATGTATACTCGTGACTTTCCAAGGCTGAATTCTATTGTAGTCCGTCGCCGCGACGGGCACATCGTGCACCTCGACCCGGTCGATCTGAATCAGCCTTTGCCCCCTGACGAACAATGAAACTAGAAGTGAAACAATAGAGTTGAAAGCGCGCCAAAATTGAGAGGCGGCGGAACTTCCTCAAAGTCAACGAATGTCCATTGCAGTCCGTCGCCGCGACGGCCACATCGTGTACCTCGACCCGGTCGATCTGAATGAAAATCGTTGGCTTTTGCTAACATTAAGAAATTTGCGCCTGTGATACTTTTCAACTTTCTCAGTTGATTAAATCCCACTGATAATATAATTGATAGTGAAATCATAGATTCATAAGGCAGTCAATGACGGAAAAATGTAGCTTAAAGTAATCAAAGACTACCTGTTTTAGTCCGTCGCCGCGACGGCCACATCGTGCACCTCGACCCGGTCGACCTCAAGAAGCTGCAGATCAAGCCATTGACTGAGTACATTTGGGATATTGGAAACGATGAGAAGGTGGGCGGAGCTTAGGTGGGCGGAGCCAAGAGGAGGAGCTTAGAAGCTGCAGATCAAACCATTGACTGAGTACATTTGGGATATTGGAAACGATGAGAAGGTGGGCGGAGCTTGAGTGGGCGGGGCTTAGGAGGCGGGGCTTAGGTGGGCGGAGCTTAGGTGGGTGGAGCCAAGTGATGGGGCTTAGAAGCTGCAGATCAAGCCGTTGACCGAGTACATTTGGGATATTGGAAACGATGAGAAGGTGGGCGGAGCAATTGTGGGGAGGAACAGATGTGATGAGCTAGTTGGATATGCTTCACGGCCTCCTCAAAATGTTCGGAAGTGCTTTTGGAAGCAATACCTGTGGATGAGGCCAACGAAGAAAAAAATAACGCTATTTTATCTTCAGCTAGCGACAGTCCTCACGGGCTTCGGCGAGGTCGTGCCCTTCCAGTCGTTGAAGATGGAGGTAAGACATGTTTAGATTGACAGTATCGTGATACTCCTCAAGTTATTGGTAGGATGCTTTGTGAACAGAGAAAACCTAAGCGTGGTAGGGTGTAGGTTACGTCTGTATGGTATGGTGAGGTCGTGCCCTTCCAGTCGCTGAAAATGGAGGTAAGTTATCTGTTTTTCTGTGCATTTTCTATTCATTTCCCTAACGTACGAAAATGGGGTAGCCATTTCGAAATTGACTGCACATGAAAGAGTGGTTGGATGGTGCCTTTCCAGTCGCTGAAGATGGAGGTCAGTGATCTGTTGTTCTGTGTTTTCTTTTGAATTTCCTGAGTGAGAAAATGATACAACAGTTTCGAAAGTATGAAAAGGCACTTGATCACATGATGAGGTCGTGCCCACTCAAAATGGAGATGAAATGTATGTCCAGAGCGTAAATTTATCAATTCAGCAGCGCAGGAATGTAAACTTAGGAAGAGTTTCATCCTTTTGAAATGTGAAGGGGAATCGAGTGCTCCGAATTAGTAACATGTGACAATTTCAAAAGAACTGGTCGTTGTGTCGACTCCGCCCAGCACTTTTACGAAATTCCACTGTCTAAGATCATTGGGTAGTCAGAGTAGCCCAGTACTCTCAGCTCTTCACTTCAATAATAAACTACTTCCAGGCAGTAATGCTGAAAGCCCGCCAGTACGTCGCCGTCCGCAGCAACATTACGCACTCGGGATCGACGGAGAGAGTGATGGATACGAGGTAATTAGTTTATCGATCATTTTGTTGTTAATTAGTTAATTGGTTTGTGCTGATCAGTTCAACAAATCAAGCACTGCAAGAGTGGCACGAGGATGGTCATAATGGCAGAACTTATAATTCACCGATCGATCTGCTGTTGAGTTTCACAGTCGTTGCAAAAGTAGCTGCAACAGTTGCACAACGATTCATGGGCTTCTTGATGGTCGGACACAAAAAATAGCAACAAATTGTTTCCAGCTTCAAAGGCATCCACGTGGCCGTGGTCACGTGCGACAAGAAACCCGCCGAGACAGGATCGGATGTTGAGGTGGCTGTCTTTTCATTGATTGGACCTGCTTTTATCTTTTCACCCCCAAAACAAGTAACGTATCGATAATAAAAGTTGCTGTAACCACTCCATTCTGATCTTCTATCACATGTTTCATTGCAAACAGTAAATCAGGGAGAGTTGACATGCAAAAAACATTTTTAAAAGAAAGTTCGTTCAGACCTCGCTCCGCTCCGACATCGGCGAGCCAAAAACCAGGGAGAACTTCGAGCGACGCCTGCTCGAACTCGCCTCCGACTACGGCATCTCGATGCGCGAGGTGGCGGCGGTCGTCGCGCGGCACGCGCCGCAGCCGCGACGCGTCGCGTCCTGCCGTCGCGCGTGCTGCGCGACGCCCGCGGCTGTTGCGTCAGTGGTCGCGGCTGCGGGCCCGAGGAGGGATGAGGTGCCGCAGCATCGGGAGGAGCGGAGGGAAGGTACGAATTTGTTGCAAGCACCAGCTGTTGTACCAATCTACTTGATTTTCACTGTAACTTATCAAACTTTTGTGAAACACATCCGAAATGCATTGGAATACATTTCTGATTCAGAGAAACCTCCTCTACACTACTTCGGCCACCTCGAACCCTCGGTTGATGAGCAGCAGAGAGGAATGGAGATGATGGACACGAATGGGATTGCTGGTGAGAAATTCAGCAATGAATCTGATTCTGGGCAGACGCGGAGAAAAGGAACTTGGCTGATACTGACACTCTCCAGGTTCATCTCACGACGTCTTCCTCCCGGGGGTCGCAGCTCATCCAATGCAGTTTCCTGATCGAAGTAAATTTTGTTAATTTTCAGTTGTATTTTTCGCATTTTTTTCGAAAATCAATTGACTGTCCAACAAGCAAAACTAATTCCAGCTGACATTCGCCAATCAGTCATTCATCTCAAATTTTATGTTTTCTCTTTCACTGGCGGTTTTTAGGTGTGAAGTGAAAGAGTGTTCTTTCAGGCGACATCCGTCAATCAGTCATTCGTCAACCGCAATCGCCTCCCGAGCCCTACGCCAACCCATACGCGTACTCGAGCCCGTTCAGGATTGACACGCCGGTAAATTTCAAATCTTCTCGTGTATGCTTCATGGAACTCGAAAATTAGCTCATCTCTGTGCAGAACTATGTGCTTACAAGATTAGCATGACACCTTCAACCTTATTTTCGAAAACGTGTTATTCACAGATGCAACTGAACGACGAGTACCAGACCGTGCACGCCTTCTTCGATGCTGCTACACCCCGGCTTGACTCGCGATGCAGCCAGCCGGATACTGCCTTTGGTAAGCTGCTTCTTCTGACCCTCCTGCTTTTCCTGCACTTGCAAAGTTACTCTGGCGCGCGCCTCAACTTGGAAACAAGCTTGTTTTGGGGATTCCCAAGTTGCCTCCAAGCTTGATTCCAAACTGAGGCAGCACACCAGAGTGAATACTTCGATTAGCCTGCTTTTGAACGAAAACTCTTGCTTACACAGTTTGGAAGAATGAATATTTCTTTGAGAAACGCAACCCTTTCTAGAATCCTTCATGGAGTTCCTCTCCAACGACCACGCCGAGTTTCCGGACTTTGCGAGTGTGGAGATGGGCAGTTACGGGAGGCGATGAAGGTCCTGAGAAATATTCGGAAGGAAATACGCCTGCAATCATACATTGAAGCACCTAATATTCGTCATTCAAAATTACTATTCATGATGCACACATTTACCACACATACGTGTAGTCTCCTTTCTGTAATGCTTAGTTCAATCCTAATGTTTTACTCACACTCTTCTCTCATTCAAGTAGTACAACCTCAACTTTGTTCGGAAACAATGCGTTCTCATTTCCATTCAGCAAGTTCTCTCATCGAAAAGAGAGTTCAAGAAAGTACGTGAATTTGAGGCGCTGATTTCATCACAATGCGAAGGTAGATCCTAATCCGCATCAACTGCCTGATTGTCCATTGCGAGTCCATAATCACTGCATAAAGTTGTCATTCAATTGCTACTGGTTCAGATTGTTTTACACTTTAGCAGAATTCTCAAATGATACATCATGACGAAAGAAATTGAAAAAGTAATCTACACTCAAGAGAGCTGTGCATCGAATAAACAGAATCGCGGAGTATCCTCAAGCTGTGTCGAATACACTATCGCGTTCTCCTCTCGGCGAGAGAGCACGCTAGACAAGGATAGACGAACGTTGCAATAACGTTGGAAGCGTAAACTGTGCATCCCTCGCTCTCCATCGTTTTTTGTGTATACATTTTTGACGCGGATTGGTGATGATTCATCGTAAGAATGTCGACGAACTAACCTCAGAATTCACGAGTAAACTAATTTTTGAAACCGATCTCCTCAATTTGCATTCTGGAAGAATCCCGACATGCAGCAAAATGAAAAAAAATTTGCTCTTTCTTTTTAAAACCGTAGCTCCCGTTCACCTCTCATCTCTGCTCCGGGTGTTCCGTAGCTGTTTTCACGTTCAACATTTCCTCGTTTCTTCCGAAAAATCTCCGTTGAGATAATTGATATCCAGTGATAGCTGAAACTCCGCCCATTCTCCCAGATGTCATCCAGTCATTGGACGAATAAAAAGTGACTCGCTTGAGAGAGACTCCGCCCATCTAGTTCCTATAAAATCTCCCAGCTTCTATCAAAGCATCACTTCCATCCATGCTCTTCGTTGGAATTCTCCTCTTCCTGTCACACTCCTTGGGAGAGGCATTCAATGCTACAACGCCTTTCCTCAATCCACAATTGGAACGTCTTACCAAGATTCTGGGTCCGGAAATCGTCAAGTACCCGCAGTTTCATGCGGACTGTCACACTGAATCAGCACGTCGAAACATTTCGATGGAGAATTATGCGAATACATGCTTTGGTTCGTAAATTATTCCCTCTTGAGAAATGATAGCTTCCACTCTCAGGTTTATTCTTCGACCTGAAACTATCGCCAGCGGAAGCTACTGTGGTAAACAGAGAGGACTTTCACGATCTTGTAATGTTCTTGTTCGCCACCAATATTACGGGAAATGTATTTTGTTATTATCGAATCATTCGCATTTTGTTATTATCGAATCATTCAAATCTAATCCTTGCAGGTTCGTCCCTATAACTGGAATGAATTGTCTCCACTCGTGCATTCCGTCATCAATACCAGGCGAAACGCAATCAAGCAAGCCGCAGCAAAGGCTTTGCCCGAGACTGATGCATTTATTCAAAATGTGAGCAAATGCTTTAATGACTCGTATAAATCCAATGATTGTACGTTTGCGCACTGTCACATGAATCATAAGCCATGCCACGCAAAGTTAATTGAGATATTTTCAGTTGGACAATATATTTCTTATTTCCTTTGTGAATCTGATCCACGACGTGAGAGGTAGGCCATCGAGACCACCAATGAGTGAATACAAGCAAAAAGTCTATTTATTAACTCAGGTTTGTTTACTTTGGATGATTGAAAAGCTAATTGATCTCTTAGCTGACTCTGCGATACAAGGCGTTATCTCTTGATGTGAAAGAAGATTTGGAACGATCCTTGTGCGCTCGGAACATCATAAAATGGATCATATCAACCTATAGTATTTCGACCGCACCGCGATCACCAGGAGAAGTTGATCTAATCGGCATCTTCACTGAGACTATCGGTCTTAATGTAGACAAGTTGATCTTGGACAATCCTTTCTTGTCACACACACACTGGTGCATGATATCAAAAGAGAATTCACTTCGAGAGCTGAAAAATTCAACATGGCTCCCCGAGAGTATGTGCAAGTGTGCGAAGGTAATTTTCAAGAAATTATCTTGTAAAGTTAACATGCTTTGAAGAGACACTAGAAATGATGAATCTGCCGAGCCATGAGAAGGCCAGTTTCGACATCATGTCAACGGAAACAATGGGCTCGCTATGGGGCAATCAAGGTCTCAACACGACTGATGAGGTTTGTTCAATAATTATTGCAAAAGAACATATAACTGCGGCAAAGTCAATTAAAAAGTTGGCACATTTCTACTCACAATGCCAGTCAAACTCCTTCCATGTCAGACCAAACCACAAACCCACTAAGCAATTTCATATCAGAAGTTAGGAATCCATGCTTCGAGGAAAGTAGAAACGTTTAGCTCAACCCATTTGTTCAGCTGGAATTGATGCTCATGAAAGAAGAGACTCCTTTCACGAAGATCATCTTCCCTCGATTGAATTTTATCTTCACTAAGATTGAACAGCAGCTGAGTACAGTTCGTAAACCCAACTCCGAAATTTTCTGTGCTGATTTTTCCTCGTTATTCACCAATCTTCCACACAGTGTAGTTAAAGAAAAACTGTACTATCTATTCGATTTAATGTTTAAAAACGCTGGATCAGATTACATCGTGGTTCATGGAATCAACGTGAGATACGATAGGAATAACTCAAGTACAA
>LS518946.1:265282-278469 GCA_900490845.1 Pristionchus japonicus
CGTGTCACAGCACACTCTGGGCATGCCTAACACAATGCAGAAGGAATTTTGGTTCTAGCTCGTTCCGTTGAGAACTTATCAATTTTCATAACTTTTCCACATGCGCGCTCCTGGCGCGCCGCATTCCGCAACCTGGCCGGTTTCATCATCATATTGGTAAACAAGGTCAAAGGGTCCTCAGGCCCTGTGAGTATGAAGGTCGGATTCGAAAGTCCTGGCTCAATGTCCGGAATTTCGCCAAAATGCTAAATATTCTCAGAGCCGGTCTCTTAATTGTCTAATCGATTCCAGTCACGCGCCCATCATCCGCAGCTTCGGCGTGGGCGCGAAGCGGGCGGCCGAGCGGAAGTCCGACCTGATCCTGACGGCGCACGATCATACGGTAGGTCATACGGCGATCAGGGCAGGTTACGGTATTCGAATATCGACATACCGATTGCGCTGGACTTGACTGGACATGATCGTACGGTAAGCTACAGTAACCTTTTGGTGAAACTGTTGTCATCTTCTATAAACTGCTGTAAAGAGCTCTAGAGACCTCTCTTAGTTAAGACAATGATTAGTTTAGGGTTCAATCGCATTAAGGAAATGCTATCGATCGCTGGAAAAAATTAGGGAGTAGTGCATTCTACGAAACCGCAAGGTCGGCAGTGAAATTAGATGTGATTTTCCTTTTTTTGGTCATGACAAGTCTCGGCAGTATTACCAATGCGAAATATTGTGGGAGGCAGTAATAACTATGAAACAGTGATGCGCGCAGTGTGAAGTATTGATCTGCTTCTTCATTCCGTACTAGTAACTGCCGTAACGCTGTCTGGATAATTCGAAAGTCGATAATCCACCGTAATCTAAGGCCTGGTCGTACTCCCGACAGCGCGAGGCCGGCGGCAGCTCGGCCTTCGAGAGGGAACCTGTGGAGAGGGGTGAGTTGGCTTTTGGATGTGGGTTGGTACTGCGATCAGCGATCTTACAATTAGAGATAGATTGCTTGTTATACTCGCCCGTTTTGCGTTCAAATAGGTGGGAGGGGTGAGCAGAGTTGTGTCTTAGAAAGTTGATTTGTTGAACAAGAGAAAGCTCAAACGAATTGAAGTGCTGGGAAGACAATGGTTGAAGGAGTAGTGGTGAAACAGCGATGATGAGTGAAGGAAGAGGAGTGAGTATGGCTTTCTCCTTTTCCACACTCTGTCGCTCACAACCAATCTTACTGACTAGCTCCGTAGAATAGTGATCAAAAACAGTAATCATATCGTAAAACGTATCAAAACTGCAGTCTGTAAGTTGTGTGGAGTTTTTCCCGCGAAAATGTATAGGGTATTGAAGCAGGGAGAGGACGAGGACTGAAGGAGTGAGGATGAAACAGAAAGGCTTCTTGTCTTGTAGGGTGGAGAAGTGAGTGCATGACTTGAGTGATAAACCTGTTAGTTTTACTTTCGTTCCCGCGTTTCACACGTTCTATATGATACAAGTTTTCGAATGAGGAACAATATACCCATTCCTCGCAAGAAAAAATATCAAACACCTTCCTGATCTACAGTCACAATCAGTTGCAGTGATCTAATAATCAATGACAATCACTCCATTTCGAATTATCTCTCGCAGATCAGAAAGACTAATAGATCGTGAAAGATGGATAAAGAAAGAAGAAGGCCGAGAATGCTCTTCTTTTTCTAACCAAACGATTCAAATTTGGCCGGTTTGCGACGTGTTTCACTGTCGCGATGTCATTCTAGTCCCCGAGCACTGATCACAATATCCATCTTACATGATCTGATTGCCGGTAAGGTGGGAGAGAGAGTGATAGAGTATGCGGAAAAGAGAGAGCAGTCAAAAATATCTACCCACCGCACCCAATAACTCTAACCAAAAGATTTTTGCCCATTCTTCCCATGTTTCACTGTTGCATGTCGGTCTCCCAGATACGACCAGTGGGACCTTGCTTCGCGTCGTACATAAATCAACAATTATCTGCGAAATAAACTCAATTTTACATTCCTTCGCAGGTACGGTAGTCGAGGCAACGGTCGGCCGGGAGCAGCACGTGCTCGAGCTGCAGTCGCCCACCTGCAGCTACAGGTGCGGTAGGGAGACGGTAGTTAGGATCGATTGATCTACGGTATGATGGAGCGATAAAGTCAGAGGGTGAACGCTTGTTCGTTATAGCTGGAGAAATCTGCGCATGGAATTTTGTTGATGTAGCACTCTAGGGAAGGATTACGGGGTTTCATGTGAGGGTACAGTAGCTAATCGATAAAATTCGCAGAATGGGTGTGCCCGACATGGGCTACGGGCTGCTGACGCTGCGGCGGATCGATGATGAGTCGGATGCAAATAAGCTACAGCTGCAGGCGAGGTACGGTGTGATTACGGTATCCAGGGTACGGTAGGACTACGGTGCAGTTATGTTGCCAAGGAGAATAACCAGATAGATAATCTCGATTTTTCTCCAAAGGTCACAAGCATGACATTAGCAGTAGTGCTGAAAGGGTTACTTTAATGAAACACATGTCCCATGTCTCCGATGCAGACATGTATTGAACAATTTGGCTAAACTTGCTGAGTGCTATATTTTCCATCCTACCGTACCCCTCATTAATCGATCGATTCATTCAAGATACACGGTACTCTGGCTGCCGGGCCGCTACCCGCAGCTGTTCTCGTATCTCGTGGTGGGAGTGTGGCTGGTGATTCTCGTCGCGCATCGGGTACTGTACTCGAGCCTGCGATCGATCGTCCTGACGCGGAATAAGGGCGTGAAACAGAATATTGTGTAGGTTACGGTAGGATTGAGGTATCGATTGGTTGTAAGAAATTGTTTGAACTTTGCTATACGCTGCAAGATTCGGTTGAGTATTGTAATGAGAAATTGTTAGTTATATAACTTTGATTTTTATACTTTGAAAGTGGCGAATGTACCTAAGAAATTTTTCGATGTATGACTTTGATTTTCCATAGAATCGGTTGATTAGTGTTGCCATGATCATACTTTGTGATACATTTATGCTTTGACCATCAAATCTTGCTTTACCATACTTAAAATTAATATATTGGCGTTGTGATTCCTTGTGATAGATTGATTGACATACTTTGATAAATGAACGTTTTCTCGTGATCTCTACTGGGAATGAATCGGAAATGTCAAATTTAAATCATTAAAGTATCTTGGGAATCGCGGGGAAAGGGAGATGTGTTTGACTAGACAAAATAACACTAGAGATCCAGTTCCGCTAAAGATAACGCAAAATGAGGAGAGCGAGAGTTGTTTATATGGCCATTTGGAAACGGGTTCCTTTGCGAGTTCCTTTTGCGGTTCCCTTGTAATTGTGGATCTATGATTAGTAATTAAAATGATTAGCAATCGAAATGCGATTGAGTTCACATTGCACTTTGTGTTTACGTAAGATTGTGTAATGTCAGTATTGGGCAACATGGTGAAAATTTCAGTATTTCATGGCTGGAAAGTTGCTATCTCGTCACAAAATGGCGAAGCAACTGTACGATTACTTCCTTGTCCTCGATTTCGAAGCCACTTGCGTAAGGAGTGGGAAGATTCTGCCATACCAGGTTTGTTGTTTGTACAACTTCGTCCAGTAGAGCTTCCGCCCATAGCACACCCCCAGGAATGCCCACAACAGCTTTCACTTATTGTTCGATGCATTGTTAGTTTGATGGAGGTCATTAGATCCTTAACCGAAGCTGAAATCCTCATAGTAATCGATAAAATGAATTCGGTAATCGATAAATCGCAGGAGATCATCGAATTCCCGGTCGCCAAGGTGAATTCGTCGAGCCTCGAGGTTGAATCGATCTTCCACAAGTAAGTAAACAGTCTAAAACCCGAAATGCCCTTGTGTTGAGAGATCGAATAGTATTTTTTTAGCATTTTTATCATAGCCCGGAATTAGGGAACTTCTGTACTTTTTGACATGGACATCTCTCTTTTTGCGGACCACTGAGTGAATGGGGCGGGAAATGGCAATGGTAGGGATACCCTGGGATAGTATACGCTTTTAAAAAAGTAGAGAAGTCCGGAATCAGTCCCTGCTCCAATTTATGACACACAGGAGCAGAAGGACAGACTTGCCTGTCAAATTCTGGACCGTGTGCCATAGACGTAGTTCACTTGTGGTTATGAAGGAATGACGAACCGCGACTTCGCCTGGTTGCATTTCCAATACGAAAATAGAAATTGCAGGTATGTCCGGCCAACAGGGCAGCCCGAGCTGTCCGCTTTCTGTACGGAGTTGACGGGAATCATCCAGGTATGCGATAGATCTGCGATGTCATTTGGGTTCTCATTCAGTATGCTGTCATCCAAATGATCTTACCCGAACTAGTGCACCGATTCGAACTTTTTTTTTCTCAGGGAATGGTCGATACTGCGGACCCACTCCCCACCGTTCTCATCTCTTTAACTTGCTAGGGGAATAGTGCGGCTGCTTACATACCGCTTGATAAGGCTCAGAATCAGTGCTAGAATTAGATGACTAATACCGTTTTCCCAGGGAATGGTTCGGGTAAATAATACCGTTTTCTCAGGGAATGGTCGACTCAGCGGACCCTCTCCCCACCGTTCTCAACTCCTTAACTTGCTAGGGCACTTGTGCGCTATTTAGGGCATAATATTATTACTTTCTCGTAGATAACTGATACCGTTTTCCCCAGGGAATGGTCGACACAGCGGACCCCCTCCCTTCTGTTCTCAACTCCTTCGACGAGTGGCTCGAGACGGAAGGACTGCGAGAGAAGTCGTTCGTCTTTGTGACCTGTGGAGATTGGGATCTGAAGATACAGCTCCCTCAAGAGGCGAGGCACAAGCAGATTACGCTTCCGGAGTATGTTTGCAAATCTATTCATGATTTTTAATTAATATAACTCTGAATTGTTTATCATTCATTCCGTACTTCACAAATCCATTTGGCTATTTCATAGACTCTTTTGTAGTCGAAAATTGGCCACTTAACGTGAGAAATGAGTGGCTATGAATAGTGGTTTACGACAATAATCAATGATTAATTAGATCATTGTCAATGAATCGATATTTTTCAGACATTTCTCCTCATGGATCAACGTTAAGAAACCAGTCTGCGAGTTAACAGGAGTGTTTCCGAAGGGGATGAAGAGTATCCTGAACAGTATGGAGATCGAATTAAAAGTAAGGCTGAACGTTCCGAGAATGACTTTCTGTCTAACCAGCGAGTAAATGATGGCCAATGAGTGCTTCGCAGGGTCGGCATCACAGTGGAATCGATGATGTGAAGAATATCGTGTCGATAGTGCAACATCTAGCAAGAAAAGGAATTGTTCTCAAAAAAGATGACTTATCAGCGAGACAATTCGGAGCGAAATTTCAATGAATTGGCATTGTTATTTTGTTGTTGTTGTAGATCTCAGTCGTTTCAGACGTTGCTAAATGTATTTTCTTGAAATTTCTTCACTCGATGAGCAAGTAAATGTTTCGACTATCATTGCAAGTACATATACTAATGAACGAGCCCCAGTAAAATATAATTGAAAATTAATGTATTCAGAAAGTCACTTCTTGATAGCCAAAACGACCGTACTCTCAGTTTGCGATTTATCCTTTCCTCAAAGCTTGAACCTTTTTGTTTCACTTGTTTTGGCTTGTTTTCACCATAAAAATTCGCTTAATGTTGCCAAATATCATCATCAAACTTCCAGGCGATGAGCCGAATCGTTGTGAAGGGGCTGCCGCCCCGCTGCTCCGAGAATCAGCTCAAGGACATGTTCAAGGTGCGTTTCACTAGTTTTTAAGGTCCACTGCTGAAGCCCAGATGTTGCCTATGGAGAAAACCATGGAGAGTAGTAGAGAACAAATACCTAGAAGATTTCATTTCGAAACACTAGATTTAGTCCATTTGAAACGTGTTCCTGCCTGGTTTATCCTCTAAAATGGCTCCGTTTTCCAGGAATACGGCGTAATCAGCGACTGCTCGCTCAAGATGACCAAGGTTAGTGAATAACCCTTCTAATTAATGCAATTTGATATCGAATTTCGTCATTAGCCCGCTCACTTTGCTTATTTATGCTTGGAAGTTGCACGGATAATGCAATATTGTTATTTATTTTATTTATATTAATTAATTCTGCTTATTAAAACCTAACAGCTGGCCTTACCAGTGGGTCCCACCTAGCATTGCCGTACGACTGTAAAATTGCTTGGCGTGGCATCACCTTTACGTGGCATCACCTCATTATATTTCAGGAGGGCAGATCACGTCGCTTCGCCTTCATCGGCTTCGAGCAGGGAGACAGTGGGAAGACCGCGATCGAGCAGAAGCATGGGACGTATCTGGGATCGTACGCGCTGACGGTGAGTAATTTAGGCCCAATATTTAATGATTTAGGGTTGGCTTAATGATTTGAGCTTAGGCTAAAGTGTAGGTAGTCATTAGAGCCCGTTAGGCTGCGTAGGTGGTAGAGTAAGGAAGATCGAGCAGAAGCATGGGGCGTATCTGGGATCGTACGCACGGACGGTAGGTTGACGCTTATTTATCGGATGCAATAATAGTATGGGGTAAAGGTGTTTAAAGGTGTCCATTTTTATATCAGTTGCAAGCTCACATTGCCGGTAGTTGAACTGGTTGTTGTTTGAACTGGCGATGAAACGAGAAACTCCTTACTGAGCGATATCAACTGATTGGAAGAGCGAGATGACTTAATTAATTAATTATCTTATGATGATCAATTCCAGGTGGAGCCGTGCGTCGCGTTCGGCGAGAAGAGCAAGCCGCGCGCGTGGAGCAAGTACGCCAAAGACTCGAGGTGAGAGTGATTTTAAAGTTCTGTTTTGTCTTTGAGACGCAAATTTAAATGCTTTGATGAAGCCGAGCAGCTGATGAATAGTGACAATGATTAAAAGCCGATAATTAAATAACTATGGTTAATTAATTAATTAACCACTCCCAGTGCCTACAAGCGGGCGCATCCCGACGAGGTGCCCGCCCCCGCCGGACCGCAGAAGAAGCAGAAGAGGGCGGATGAGGTGGGTATTGTGTGATGAGGTGGTAATTTTCAACTACCAATCGAAGCAAAATCAAAGTTGGCGTTTTGTCTAAATTGTATTTTGACACCTGAACCTCAATTTGCCTAGTTTTATCGAATGACGCTGATGTAAAAACTATATTTCATATTTTTTTTGTTCTTGAGAATCATCAATCAGACACGGACGGGGAGGTGCCCTCCCGGAGTCTTTCGAATGTCGGGAACAGGGGTGTGCGAAAAATTTCACGCACTCTCATTTCGCAATGCTCTCTCGCCGGTCAGACAGACGAGAGAGCGTGTAAAAAGAGGAGTGCGTGAAACTTTTTGCACACCCCTGGTTTAAATGCAGCGATCTATGATTTAATTAATTAAATTTGTAATTAATTAACATAATTAACCCAATTAAAGGACGAAGACGACGAGTCGACCTCCACGCAGAAGCAGAAGGCCAAGCGGGAGGAGGAGTTCGGCAACTTCTTGGATGCGAGAGGACTGGGCAGGAAGGAGGAGGCGAAGGTGAGCACTCTATGAGCGCCGGGTTCGGCGAGAAAGGTACTCATTACCAGCAGGGAACGTGAAACTTATTGTACATGGGGCGTATTTTGAAATTTTTTTCAAGCGTCCAGGAGACTCCCATTAAACGAAGCAATATTACTTCTTTTTGATGATCACATGTGACCCAATACTTGACGGCGG
This sequence comes from Pristionchus japonicus, assembly GCA_900490845.1. Classification (NCBI taxonomy): domain Eukaryota; kingdom Metazoa; phylum Nematoda; class Chromadorea; order Rhabditida; family Neodiplogasteridae; genus Pristionchus; species Pristionchus japonicus. Next base: position 272,984 of record LS518946.1, read on the forward strand.
GATGAGTAGAGAAAAGAGTACATTTTTTTCCTGAGAAAGCGAATGAATTTCATTAGATGAGAATGAAAATTGCGCTTTATGTTCTGTACATGCAACCAAAAAAAACGATGGGATGGATGCTCACTCTAGATTCACTCGTACAGCGATGCGCTCGATTAATCGTTCGCTTAGAATGAATGGCGTGATGAGTGAAAAATATGCCAGCCGTCAATATCCCCCTATGCAGGCACCCGTGGTTCCCAAGGAAGACGCTGAGAGGGACGAGGGACTCGTGCAGATGCTGCTGGAGGGCGTTACTGGTGAGTGCAATGCTGAGACTGGCGAGTGGGTGTGTGCTAGGCGCGCCGGGTTAGAGTGAGGAGTGAGAGAAGCTGTCGCCGTTGTTGCTTTTTGGTACGTTTGGGATCTTCTTTAGACACCCGCCATATACTGGTTTCGGAATGTTCTGTTATTGCCCACAGCGATAGCGATGTTGATTCAGCCACTCTCGGTATTCGTAAAAAAAAAGTTCTAGGCGACACTAGCTACATCACCATCTTTATTATCACTCTATTGCAATCGATATCGTAACCTCCTCTTCCCTTCAGGCGACACGCACCTCTCGACGATCGTGACCGGCCTGCCCGCCTCGATCAAGCCGACGCACGTCAAGGACTGGCTCGCGCCGATCCGCGTGAAGGCACTCAAGGTAAGGTAAAGAGAGCACTCTAGACGTGCCGGGTTGTGGATAGAAGGGGGCGAGATGCATGAGTTAGTTCAACCACGTCAAAGACTGGCTCGCGCCCATACGTGTCGCTGAAGGTATGACCACTCTAGGAGCACCGGATTAGAGTAAAGTAGGAGCGGGTCGAGTTGGAAATGAGAGTGGCTCAGCACCGATCTCTTTTGCACTTTTGAAGCATTGGTTGTTTGAGTTCAGGCAACAGGAGTATTGGCAACGGCGTTAGCCAAACCATGTTATGGGAGTCGCGCTGCGCCGATTTGCCATGTCATAGGAAAATTATTTATGTTAGGTGGAATAGTTGAATAATCGACAAAGTACGGAGCTAACGCACCATCAGATCGATAATTTCCAGGCGTACAGTATCTTCGGGACTACGGTACCTATAATCAATAATCAATAACCAATCAATACTCCTCTCCAGACGGTCAAGGACGACAAGAACGCTGCGGCCTTCGTCTCCTTCGAGAAGACGGGCGACGTCAAGCGGGCGCTGCTCAAGAACAACCTCTACCTGGGAGGCTATCGAGTGAGTAGAAGGGGGGGGGGGTGCGTGCTAAACGCGCCGGGTTGCAGATTCCGAGGTTCTGTAAATTGTGAGGGGGGAGGAGGGCGTACTAGACGCTCCGAGTTCGAGATTAATCCTTCCTGCTGGCCTCTGAAATACGGTAGAAGACGCTTGAGTATGAAAATTATCGATTTGCAGATCTCTGGGATGCTAGTGCAGAGTACGGTACCAATTATTGATTTTCCTCTCTGCAGGTCTTTGAGCGACAGTATTATGATACGGTAATAATCGATCTCTGCAGGTGTCGGTCAAGGCGGTGCCCGGGTCGGTGAATCCGAACGTGCGAGAAGACGGAGGAGGGCGGAAGGCGCAGCTGGCAAATCCCACGTTGAGCAGGGAGGAAGAGGAGGCGAAGGTGAGGGAGAGATGCGCCGAGTTTGAGGGATTGGTCATGGTTGAAAAGCGAATGAAATATTGGCTATGTTGTCCTTCTCGGTGTAAAGTAGAACGGTTGAAACCAGAGAGAGCAGCATTGAATTGTTTGTCTATGTTGGCGTGGGCGTTGATCAACCGTTAGCTTTTTTTCTACTGTAACCCGAGATATAATTATGTGCTGCTAGTCCTAAACTTTTGATAAATCCAGTGAAGCGAGATGTTGCGCGTTCGCTCACTCAAAAATGACCCCGCCATTCTTGAAGTGAGTGAACCCGCACTCTCCTGCAATCGCTCCAACATTTGTGAGGTTCACGAAACGGGAATGGAATAGGTGCTACTGCCGTTTTTGCTTTTTGATTCGATTGTATCCGCTTTTAGAAATTTCGTCGGTTTTCAATAGTTTGTTCCATACGGATGTCAAAACCACTTGTTTGTCTCCTGTTGGGCACTTGTCCAGCACCTTTGAGCATTTTGGGCGGGTTGATCGCATCTCAAGAGTACGAACACTCGATTCGTGAGATGCGCCAACCCGCACTGTCTTGTTGAGGCTTCGTTATTTGTGAGCATGGTGAAGCGGGAGCAGATTGGGGTTTGATGACCCTTCAGGTCCTTCTCATTGCGGAGGAAATTTGATTGTTTCGATTTGTGTTATTTGTGTTAAGAAGGTTGAAATCACTAGATAGGATCCAATGCTGTACTTTACATGCAGCAAGTGAAACGAGGAATTCTTTACTTTTTTTTGACCGAGAGGGACCCGTAACATTGTTCGTCGCACTGCACTTTTGCTTACAGGAAACGGGTGAAACGCGTGTTGACGATGTAAAATCAGAAGAATCAAGCTAATTGTCCCTAATTAATTCCTATTAATTAACCAATTAGTTGTCCTTTTTTTCAGATCCGCGACCAGATCCTGGACACGGGTCGGCTGTTCCTGCGGAACCTTCCCTTCTCGACGACCGAGAGCGACCTGCGGGTGCTGATGAAAGAGCACGGAGAGCTCGCGGAGGTGCAGGTACCGTAAAGGTTGATTGATCGATTGGTACGATAGGAATACGGTATTGATTGGTTCAAGAGGATTGCGGTGAGATGAGGGCGCACCAAATTGGTGCCACCAATGACATTGACGCCGCAGAGTTTGTTCAACATCTGTGCAGTTCGCAAGGGTGAGTATAGGATTGAAATCCGGGCTGTACACCCAATCGCATATTCACCGCGGTGAGATTTGCGCTGCGATCTGCTCTCAATAGCAGTAAGTTCCGCGAACGACTAGTGTTGGCTTCTTCGGTTTTCGGAATGATAGAAAAAAACTGCCTGGGAGTGGTAAAGCGAACTTGTGAGGATCGCGTTGCGAGTTGCTCTCAATAGAATATTCTGGTTACGAAAAATGATGGTCACTTGAGTCCTCCTTTAGACTTTCCAATAGAGCTAGACGTCATCACAATGGCTTCAATTCGGTTTAAAACTAGCGGCGAGTCTAGCGCATAACGCAGTTAGAATCGCGTTGCAGCGGGTACTTGGTAGAGCGACGCAATGCTACAAGATGATTCTGCAGACGTGTCGGTTTCACTAGAGCTACCGAATGATCATGGCCGATCATGTCCGCGTTGACAGACGCGTGCGAGGACGTAGTTGGATTCGCGTTGCGATGGGATGCCAAAAGCCGGTTGGGTTTGCGAGCTACGATCGTCCACGGAATCATATTGATAATCACCAAATGAGCTAAAGCTAGAAGAAATTATCGCGACGAGCTGATTGAATGTTGCGGGAGAATGGCCGCCAGTTAGATTCGCGTCGTAATGGCTGCTCAATAGCCGAGATGTGTGGTGGGCAATGATTGTGATCAGCCATTCCTTTCCAATAAATATTCCATTCGAAAAACAATGCATTTGACAAGCTGCTGTAGTAGAGGGTGCGAATTGTTGAGTGTACTAGCCAATTGTGTTGCGAGGGGTGCTCAATAGCATGTTCATTCCATGAACGGTAATGTTCTTCCTCGCTCTTTTATAATAGAACTAGCCGAGCTCTGCTCGCTATGGGCAAGCCTGTTTAGGTTGAACTATTTCAAGATTGCTGTGTGATTTAGCCTTCTAGCCAGGGAGGTGGTTGAAGGCGTTCTTTGGGAGAGGTGGTTGAAGGCATTCTTTAGGGGAGGTGGTTGAAGGCATTCTTTAGGCAAGGTGGTTGAAGTCATTCTTCAGGCGAGTTGATTGAATGCAAATGGTTTGGCGCTCGAGGGGATCCGAACCACCGACCTTCTGATCGCTAGGCAACCGCCTTACCACCTGCGCCACGAATTACGCATTAAAGGAACACTTTCCGACAATCCCTGGTCGTCGCCTAATGTTGGCAAATGGTTTGGCGCTCGAGGGGATCCGAACCACCGACCTTCTGCTCGCTAGGCAACTGCCTTACCACCTGCGCCACGAATTACGCATTAAAGAACACTTTCCGACAATCAATGGTCGTCGCCTAATGTTGGCAAATGGTTTGGCGCTCGAGGGGATCCGAACCACCGACCTTCTGCTCGCTAGGCAACCGCCTTACCACCTGCGCCACGAATTACGCATTAAAGAACACTTTCCGACAGTCAATGGTCGTCGCCTAATGTTGGCAAATGGTTTGGCGCTCGAGGGGATCTGAACCACAGACCTTCTGCTCGCTAGGCAACCGCCTTACCACCTGCGCCACGAATTACGCATTAAAGAACACTTTCCGACAATCCCTGGTCGTCGCCTAATGTTGGCAAATGGTTTGGTGCTCGAGGGGATCCGAACCACCGACTTTCTGCTCGTTAGACAATCCTCTTATCCCCTGCACCACGAATTACACCTTACAAACACCTTTAAAACAATCCCCGACCGCTCCCCAAGACCTCTGCACCATGCGAAAATTCCGGCAAAAGACTTGCACCTGCCGGGGATCGAACCTGAGAGCGTCCACGCGGCCAATCCCTTGTGTGTTAGCGCGCGAGTTGATCTTTGATCTCTTCAACGTGGTCGGATCGAAAAAGTGTCAACATGAAAAAAAGTCCGCCATGGTCGATTACATACTGCCTATATAATTGCCACATCTTACCATGCACCCGCGAGGCTCCAGGGGCACTTTACTTTGACCGGTGGATCGGTCACCCTACGATCCTTTATGTATAACACTCAATTTTCAGAAACAGAGGAAGAAAATCGGAATCTAATAATGTTGGGGGACTCGCAAATGAATTTGCGGTAGTGAATTCTGCGTTGCGACGGGTGCACAATAGCAGAATAGTTGCTGTGAGCAATAATCTGTGCCACTGCTTCGGTACAATGATCAATATTGTTTGAACGCTTATTGCGGATCCTGTGGTGAATATTTGTGCTAATTATTGTTATATTATTTGTCAGGTCATTATCGCCAAGTCGACGGGCGCGTGCAAGGGCTTCGCCATCGTCGAATTCATCTTCCCGGAAGCCGCGGTGCAGGCGTACGCGAAGCTCGATGGAAGCATCTTCAAGGTTGTACACTGTAGCTCCATTTTTGAATCATTTCTCGATAGACACATACTGTACGACGTTGACTACGGTAGCCTAATCGATATCCTGCAGGGCCGCATGCTGCACATCCTGCCCGGACAGGAGAAGCGCGAGGAGAAGGAGGACGAGGAGGGAGGAGGAGAGGGGGTGAGTGGATGGGAAAGTGCGTACTGTGCGCGCCGGGTTTGAGTTAGTGGGAGGAGAAGGAGGACGAGGAGGGAAGAGGAGAGGGGGTGAGTGGATGGGAAAGTGCGTACTATGCGCGCCGGGTTTGAGTTAGTGGGAGGAGAAGGAGGACGAGGAGGGAGGAGGA
>LS518946.1:300723-318546 GCA_900490845.1 Pristionchus japonicus
ATTTTTTTGAAAAGTTTGCGAGAGCAGTTTTTTCACTATTTTTCAATTTTCTCGAAAAGTTGAAGTCCAAACCTTTTGAAAATTTGCCAGAATACATATCTTTTGATGCTCTATCGAATGGTATATAATATGTGGGATCAAAGTCAAAGAGAAAAAAGTCGATCACAAAGATCAAAGATCAACTTTTAGGTCCAACTTTCCGGCTGAAGTGTATCCTACCCCTAGGGACTCTAACCACCAAGTATGAACCCCTGGGGACGATTTTCAGCTACTGTGCCACTTCACCTCCGGATCCTGACGTTCTTACGCGGATCGCGTTTTAACATACACTAGGCAACTAAGACGGCGAGCGTGAAGGAATAAAACCGTATGATCCCAACATCAATCGCTCAAGTGCTCAAGACAGAATAGAAACTGATGCGTTCCTAATTCTGACCTAATTCAAAATGGGAACCTCTGGTTTCAGCGTTGCATTATTATCGAGTCTTGAAATGTCTGAGCAATTAGCTGAGAGATCGCATCTCAATAAGATAAGCAAGCTATCGTTTGCAGAGGCGGCAAGGAAGTATTTTATGGATAAATATGCATACCCTTATCTCTCGCGTGTAATCCGAAATCGCAGTGTTCCTATGACAGCCTGCGTTTATGGGGATAATCGTAACTAATTAGAAGCAAATTAACTCGATTTGCAGCAGCGGAGAGGAGTAGCCCATAGACACATTAGCATGTTCCTCTGGCAGGCTGTATTTATGGACTGATAGCGCATAGTTGTAGTGACTGCTTTTATATTTTCCTTTATGGAATAAGTAAAAAAGTCAATTTGCAGTGGCGGCGAGAAGGAGCATCGGAAGCTGAAGAAGCGCATGGAAGCACTGGAGAAGGATCTGAAGGTGATCGATGATGATTAGACGAGAGACTCCGCCCACTAGAGGCCACGCCCACTTGAGGCCACGCCCACATTGCTCGTTGATCCCTATCGATATGATCCATACCACTATTGGTAAGTTACGCCCATATTTTTCGTTGATAATTATATCCCGCCCCTATCGCTGACTAGAGAGCCCCGTCCACATTGTTTGTTACAACTCAAATACGAATTGTTAGAAGTTGACTGATAGTATCCAATCGTTTCCTTCCATGTTTTTCGTTGTTATCGATCGATTTCGGATCGAATTCAAGTTATTGTTGAGTTTCACACCGTTACCTCGCAAAGTTATTGTTCGTTTTCGTTGGCTCTGTGATAAAAGAATACATTTTGATTATTTTCTGAAAATATAATCGCATTATTATGGCTTTATTATTGCTGATCAGTAAAATCGTGACAAGGTTGAAGCAATGGGGGGAGACAAGATATGCAATAACGCAATGATTATGGATGATAATTAGGAAAATAAGTACTTTTTTGCGCACGCCTCTTACAATTAGAATGAACTATCATACAATGAATGGAGTTGAGAACCATGCCGAACAGTACAAAAGCACAGATAATGACATTTTGTATTTATTTTCGAGGCGGTCAAGGTACTAGGTAGTCAGTATTGGATTCGGTATTGGAATGGTGATGAATGGAGGAGGCGGATCCTTGCCTGCCAGAGTTGCCAGGGGAGCCAGTGTGGTCCAGGAGTTTCTGCAAAGATCAAGGATCGGGGTCTAGTTAGAAATCTAGGAGGAAGTCGAGGGAACTATTCCATTTGATACGGGAGTCAACGGCACAAGGGAACTACGGTACTGAGATTGACTTACTGTAGTTTAGGAGGATCCTTCTCTGCCAGAGTGTTCCAGGAGTTTCTGTAAAGGTCAAAGATCAGGGCCTGAATCAGGAGTCATAAAAAGGTATACGGTAGAACTAGAATACGGTAGTAAGACTTACTGTCGTGAGTAGCTGAACGAATCCGTGTCGTCGTCCTGCAATTTATTGATTGGTTAGCTCATAGAGTACCGTATCTAGAAACAACAGTAACAACTACAGTAACCGATACAGTAATCAACCGATTACAGTAACCCACCGTTCGTATGCTCCTCGATAGATCTCCCAGATTCTTGACGCTCAACCGCCGAATGCAGTGAATGGTCCGTTCGGTCTCGCTGCGATTTAGCTGAAAATTTCAACATTCAGCTTCGGGTTACTGTAGCTTCACTAGGTCGGTGATACGGTAACTGAGACGTTCAGAGTACTGTAGAATACGGTAAGATTCAATCGACTCACTTTGACCACTCGCTCCTTCTCCGCTGTGTACTTCCTTCTTTGGCAACTGATAAACGTCCAGAGAACCTGGGGAGTTCAAAGATCAGAGATCAAACTACAAACTTCAGACGGAAACATTAGGGAATAGGGATCAACTACGCAGTTGAATCTTCAAAATACAAAGATCAAAGATCAAACTACCCACCTTTGCTGCATAGATGATGCTCTCGAAGACGGTGAGCACAGACATGCCAAGGAAGAGGCCGAGGGTGCCGCCCATGTTACCTGATAATGAAAGGAGGTTGAATTTTATGTTTTGCTCCGGAATGCTCAATTGAAAGAGTAATACGAAAAGAGCAGTGTGTCACAGATACCACGGCCCGTTACGAGTGCCCATGAAAAGACCGCGACGCGTGATTGCGAAAGCGCTCCCGGTACCATACCCGTCGCGCCTAGAGTGCACGCTGTCTATACATAGCCTTGCGAAATATTGCGAAAGGGGAGTGAAATCGTTGCGAAACGTAGCACTTCGGTGCCACGTTAAGCAACCTTGTCACTCCATTTGAACGGTAAAACGCCCGGGAAAGGCCCACGCGTCGCGGCAAAAAATGGGTCGGTGGCTTCTTTCGTAACGTGCCGTGATACACTGATCTTGGTGCACACTACAAACAGACTGGGGAAAATTGCGAGGTCCGTGCTCAAGTAATCCTTACATGACAGATTACCAATACTTATGAATTTTTCAGCAGAATTTAACGCCAACAATGTAGTGGTAGTGTAGATCTCTCAATTGAAACTCACTCAGTAAACTCGTCAGATTTGACGCTGCGACTTGCGAATACTCCGTGAAGGAGAGATCACGGAAGAAGATGGACACAGAGAGGTAGTTGGCTCTAAAATAGAGAATTTATTGGGTAATGAATCAATAAACGTTGAGAGCTGGAGTCTTTCTGTGCCCTGGATAGATTGTAATCTCTCCGAATATAAGCCTCATCATCCTCCGGATTCAGCGCCCTCAGACTCACAACGACTGTTTCTTGGTAATACGAAAGCTATCTGTTGTATTTTGAAAGACTCCCTAGATGTTCGGTTTGCCAGCAATATTTTTCCTCCAAATCTCACCGAATATAGGCCTCATCATCCTCCGGATTTAGCGCCCTCAAACTAGCGATGGCTTTTCTGAGTAGCTCTCCCATCCCATTTTGATATTCGTATCCCTCGATGATGCCTCTTTAGGGCACACTTTTATTCGAATTTCTCACCGAATATAGGCCTCATCATCCTCCGGATTGAGCGCCCTCAAACTTGCAATCGCGGCGTCTGAGAAGCCGTGCGCGTACGAGTTGGAGGTGCCGTAGATCCAACTGGAAATTACATCATCATTAGGTACTCATATGTCATTTCGCAAAGCAGTGAGAAAGAGTTGGAGGTGCCGTAGATCCATCTGAAAGAGGCAAAGATGCACCCATACATGGTTTCATTTTCGGCTAAGTTTCATGTGAATGCTGTACCTCATGAGGATAAGCGCAAGCAATTTTGAGAAAGGACAGTTTGAAAAAAAAAGAAAAAGAGAAAAGTACCGATTGCACTCCGACAGCCCTTGAATTAATGAACTATTGTCACAATTTCAACGCTTTTCATTCGTTTTGTCTCAGCAGCTCTTTGCATTCTCGGTATTTGAAAATCCGTGATAGTCCAGAGCTATATTTTGGATGAATACCGTACCGATTGCACTCCGACTTGCACTCCGTACAGGCGGGCCAGTTGGAGAGGGAACCTGGAATGCATTTCGAATGACGATGGGCTTTCAGGCTCACGACCCCAGACACTGGCAAATTTCTCAACGTTAACTGACCACCAGACTGACCAAACAGGGCCTTATTCTTGTTCAATTCCGGATACTAACGGTATATCAATATTGAATCTCAACATACCATTCTTGACGACCAGACTGTCTAGGCAGTCGTAGTACTGCAGTGCGGAGCACGAGGGGAACTCTGGAAGATGGATTAGTTAGGGTACTGTAGCCATTGGCACAGCGTGTCAGAGAGGATGAAAACCCTCATTTGCGTGGCCCACGTGTTTCATTAAGACATTGCTTGCCTTTCCCTTTTGAACTTATTGAGCAAGTGAAACATTTCCGAAAAAGTGAAAGATATGAGCTATTTTGGCACATTTTCAAGTAAATAAAATTTTTAGAAGCCTAATTCAAACTTCTAAAACGAGTAAATCTTTGGCACTAGGGAGAGGAACATTTCCCACTTTTCCGCTTCTCGAAATACAGCCTGGTGATGGAGGAGATGGCGTTTGAAGCATTATTTTCCGCACTTTTGTCTTCTTTTGAGCAAGTTGGTAAAGGAAACGACAGCCAACTGACTAACTAAACATCAAGGATGTATTTTGAGCAACTTGTGTGAAAAAATTATGATAATGAACATGATTAGAGCTATGATTTGGATGTCAGCTTTCTTCAATCGCCATCTCCTCCAACACCAGACCGAATTTCGAGAGGCGGAAAAGTGGGAAATGTTCCTCACCCTAGTGTCAAAGATTTACTCGTTTTAGAATTTTGATTTATACTTCTGAAAATTTTATTTTATTGAAAATGTGCCAAAATAGCTCATATTTTTCACTTTTTTTGGAAATGTTTCACTTGGTCCACAAGTTCAAATGGGAAAAGCAAGCAATACCTCATTAGAATACGTGTGCCACGCAAATGAGGTTTCTCATCCACTCTGACACGCTGTGATTGGGTTACGGTAGGAGTACGGTAGGATATAAATTATCGATCCCTCACCCGCATCAATGTTGTAGATGAACGGGCTGCAGCCGCAGTGCTGCGCGAAGTAGCTGCAAAGGGCACAGATTTCACGATATTCATTCAACCTCCAGGTAGTTTTGTCTTTTGAACCATGGTTGACACGAATGTAAAAAATGCACATTTTTGGGATTGAATATGTTGCTATTCGAAGAAAATATACCTCGCTTTGCACTTGGTGAGGCAGTCCTTCGACTGGTACTTGACCTTGGTGTTGTTGCCTGGAAGAGATCAAAGATCAAAGATCAATCTCGTAATATCGACTACTCACCCGTGTATCCCTCGGGCCACTTGCTCGTGCAGTTACCCCACGAGCTCTCGTCGAGGAGGTTGTACTGGTATGGTTTATTGATTATTTAAAAAGCCAGGAGTGCAACAATCAAGTTATTTTTCACTTGGTTGACCTTATTCGAGCTGTGAAACATATCTGAAATGGGGGACTAATATTTGGAAAGGATGAAGTTCAGACAAACACTCACCTTCACAAGCGAGACCGCAGTGTAGACCACGTCGCCCGGCGAGACGGAGATGCCCTGGAACGAGTTAGTTGATGATTTTTTCGTCTCTTTTGTATCTTTTTACAGCAGCTAGAGCGTAGAATACTAAATCGACAGTTTCTGTTCGAAATTTGTTTGTGCTTTGAAACATAACCAATTTCCTCAGACAATTTCAATCTTTGAAATATAGAAGCCACCAAATCCTAGTGCTCATGCTCCTCTAAGGCTTACCGCACTCACACTTTCAGATGGTTAGGGATCTCACAATGATGCACTCACACACCGTGCTGCTCTAACAATTAGATGAGTAAAGATAAGTCTAACAAACCTGCGACGTCGAGTACGTGGACGTCTCCGGCTCGTCGACGTAGAAGCGGAAGCCGGCCTGAGGAGAGATTTAGAATTAGAGATCAAAGATAAGAGATTAGAGATCAGAGATCAGAGATCGAAGGTCAATCCAATCTCTTGAAAAGGCCGTAGATCCCCGATAAGAGATTAAAGATCAAAGATCAAGGATCAAGGATCACACTCAGTGATCAAACGTCAAGGTTTAGAGTAGAGTAGAGAAAATGAGCGCACATCGATCGGATTGGTCAGTGACGCAGAAGCTCCCTCCTCAGTGATCTTTTCGTCTCGTCGAGCGTCGAGGATGAGTTGGAGACTGGAAAGGGGAAAGTACTTCCCGATTCCAAGGCAGGATTTGTATGATAGACTGACTGTAGACTGGTCAGAATGCGTTTCAAACTGATTAGATATCAATCCTCAACGAACGCTCTTTTTCTGTCTATCTTTCTATTCACAGCGCATAAGCCCAGGTCGTGACTAGAGTCTAGTCACGATTTGTAAGAGTCGAGGAACTCTCACCCCGCCGTCTCCTACTCTCCTTTTGTTCTATCATTGCCTATCACTCTTTTTTTATCCTGTATCATTCGATCAAGTCGTAACTAGACTCTATTTACGAGTTAGTCACGAATTAAAAGGTAGATGAGGCCGGTCGCATAAGAATCAATCAAGCTTGTGTGAACGCTGGAACAGTGAAATTTCGAAATCGTGCAAAGAGAGGTTCTCGAGAGTGGTCATCATCATGGGCAACTTCATTTTGCACCAACTCGATCGGTGCAGCCGTGCAGCAACCATGCTGCAACCATGCTTTAACACATATTTTCCTCATAACTTTTGTTCTAGTTGACCGATTGGTCTGAAAATTTAACAGCATAGTATTGAAACATGAGCAATCCAACCGTGGATTTCATTTTTGATATAAAAATTTGCATATGCAAATTCAAAAATCGATTTCGAATACCAGGCGGAAGTGGAAGCTGATTTTAACAGCGTTCGATGCGCCTTGCTCTGGGGATCATTTTTATGTCCTAGGTTGTGGGCTAAAAAATAGTAATTTTCGAGATAATTGAGGTTTTGCATATATCAATTCGTACGTTTCATTGTTTTCTATTTTAATTGTCCGCCGGAATGGCGCGGCATCGAATGAAACATATCTTCATTACTCATTCGAAGCGCGCAGTGAGCGGTAAGTCAATGAAATATGAATACAAAACCTCCATTATCTCGAAAATTACTATTTTTTAACCCACAACCTAGGACATAAAAATGATCCCCAGAGCAAGGCGCATCGAACCCTGTTAAAATCAGCTTCCACTTCCGCCTGGTATTCGAAATCGAATTTTGAATTTGCATATGCAAATTTTTATACCAAAAATGAAATCCAGGGTTGGATTGCTCATGTTTCAAAACTATGCTGTTAAATTTTCAGACCAATCGGTCAACTAGAACAAAAGTTATGAGGAAAATATGTGTTAAAGCATGGTTGCAGCATGGTTGCTGCACGGCTGCACCGACCGAGTTGGTGCAAAATGAAGTTGCCCATGATGATGACCACTCTCGAGAACCTCTCTTTGCACGTTTTCGAAATTTCACTGTTCCAGGTCATTATTGATTCTTAGGCAACCGGCCTCAGATGTCGTACCCAGCAGTCTCACTGCTCTCCTTCTGTGCTTTCATCGCTTCATTGCCCGACTCGCGGAGATTGATGAAGTGGCAGAGACCATGGGAGGTGAGGACGGGGCGGGAGACGCTGAAGTGAGTTTTGGTCTTTGATCTTTGATCTTTGATCTTTGGTCTTTGAGTTGGAAGCATCTTCAGTCATCTCCACTCTCTCTCTTACCTGCAGCAATCGAATACCCTCCCCGCGAAGGAGCACCGCTTGAGCACTTCGGGGCAGGCGAAGCTGAAAGTTGCGAAGATAAATACTAGAAATGATATTACGTTCGACAACTTGAGCGCCGATTTTGGTATGTTTCACGACTAGTGTAACGTTGATCTCAGACACCGATAAATGATGTGTCTTCTGGTTCAAATACTAAATCCTCACCCTCCCTGCTGGTAGAACTGGTCGACGGTGAAGTCGGGATGGGCTGCCTGGAATGAGGTTAAAGATCAAAGATCACCGATCAGGGAAATCCATTCTAAGTGCTTGTGTGTTTGCTTTGCAGGTGTTGGTGGAAGAACAGAGACCAAAAACCAAAAATCAAGGAATAACTATTCTTAGAGCGATTGTTCACTATACAGGAAAAGCATATGGAAGATCAAAGATCATAGACCAAAGATCAACATCAATCTCATTCCATACCTGATACACCTGCAGCGCGGCCTCGTCCTCCTCGAGCTCCGTCTTGTTGCTGGTGATCGTGTCCTGAATGTGGGAAAATCAGTTCATGTTTATTTGTATACTAAAAAAACAAGAGAAACCATTACGAACGCTTCCCTTCTGGTAAGTTTGAGTTAGCTGAGAAACCAATTGCAATATCAATTTATCGAGTACGAGGCGTCACTGCTGATCTATCTCTCTTAATGCTAGCATAGAAAGGAAGGGATGGATTTAAAGCGCCGCCTCGTCCTCTTCAAGCTCAGTTTTGTTGCTGGTGATCGTGTCCTGAACAGTAAAATATTGCGCAGAGTTGAAAAAATCAAGATTACAGATCAAAGATCAGAGCACGGTGCCACTATTTCCATCCTACTAAATAATTTGATTTTCGCCCTATTCTATGCCGTACTGTTGCTGAAGATCGTGTCACGAAGAGGAGAAAGATCAGCCGATGAATGATTGTATTGTTATACCAGAAATCATAAAGTATATCGCCGCAATCAGCCATAATGTATCAATGAAACCTATTCTCAAAAATCAACATCTTAATCCAGCTCCGTTTTGTTGCTGGTGATCGTGTCCTGTAAGGTCGAATAATTATATTTTCCTAACCTACGAGCTCAAGAAGAGGAATTATCGATTGTGTCACCCAGCGACCGGCTAAATCCTAGTCGTGAAGCCTATCAACTTCCTTCACTTTACAACGATTCTGTAACCGGAAATCAACAATTTCTCACGTATGCATCACTATTCGCCAACAGGTGGTACTGCACGAGACGAGAAGAGAGAGTTCTACTCTATTGATAGTCAAGTAAAATGGCTCTGATTTTCACTATTTAGATACCAGCACAAGACAGTGGTTCATCGTTCATGACGCCTGTTGAGCAATCATAACCCAGGTGTGAAACCTATAGCACTCTTCCGAATAAATCTCACATAAGCATCACTGTTCGCCAGCAGGAGGTACTGCACGAGACGAGGGGAGAAGTCGCCCGACGCGTTGATGCCTGAAGACGATTGTCGATTTTTTTATCTCCCGGGTTTTTTTTTGATGGGATGTTAGTTGCACAGAGTGATTTTCAAACATTGCGCACATTCTCCAGCTCTTCGAATCTTACTAGTTTCATGCTAACCATTCATCCAACTGGCGTTTCTGCCTCATTCGGAATCAACTCACTCTTGAGATAGCTCTGCTTGATCGGGTTGTAGTTGCACAGCGTAATCTTCGGGAAGTCCATCCCGTCCTCGGACATCACTAGCGAGACCTGCGAATTCGTCGTGTATTCACATTTATTAAACCCAAAGGGACGGTTTGAACAGCCGACAACTCGTAATCACACTTAAATTTCACAAATTCGGATTATGCATATTGTTTCGGACATCACTAGCGAGACCTGCGAGAAGATTAGACAGTTCAGATCAACTTCTATTCCATTCACACATGTCACATAGGGGAGAATCGCCCCATGTGATTCGAAATGTTTTTTGAAAGATCAACAACCGCACCTGCGACACGGTCGGCTTGCCCACGTACGCGCTCAGCAGCAGGCCGATCTGCCAGAACATGAGAGTTGCCATGCAAATCACGGAGATGCCCCAGAAGACCTGGTAAAGAGGAGAACGATTATGGATGGACGAGAAAATGAAAATATGGAAGACTACAATCACACTTATTCATTGTTAATTTTGAGAGCACGTGTTTCCTACAGATGCCTTGAAACACTGACAAACTCGAAGATCAACCATTACTTTCTCACGTTTATTTTCTATGGACCTCCCAATTCGAATTAGATAATGAATCGATTTCCTTACTTTCGATCGCCCTCTAGACTCCCACACACGCTTGACGCCGTGCATCGCCGTGATTGCTGGAAGAAGTAAATTAATTATTATCCGGCTAAATGCCGGTCCTGGAATCTCCGGCTCTTGATGGAAACGAATGCATCATTTCGAGCGAACTCACACACGAACTGCCTCGTCTCGCGCGACCATGACTGCACGGAGTCGAGGTCGCTCAGCGAGCCCATGCCCGGGACCTGCAATTTCCGGATGTCTAAATACCGGTTCCCGATTATCCGGCTCTATTCCGAATAAGCTCATACCTGAATGCTGACTACGGATTCTCCGGCTCTAGATTTTCGGATGCGAAACATCATCGCGACTACTGCGAGTCACTACAACTCAATCACCAAAAGTCTCAGACTCCGTGTTTTCATTGGGATTATGACGGTGTCTATAGTTGAGTGGACAAGGATATGTTGTCTCAACCTTCGATTCGGAAGGGGTACACTAAAGTTTGTGTTCCGTCTGGCACTATTTTTGGAGCGTGTGAGGGGTGTATCATTGCAGAGCTGGTCATTCAAAACGGTTTTCGAGATATGCGTCCCCTTTTTCAGGTGGAGATCCCCTTGAATACTCTCTATCAACGTGTGGTTTGTTGATCATCACGAGTAACTTATCATGTGATCTGGCACAAAAGAACCTACCACTGTGTGTTAAGCTTTGTGCGATTTCATGATAAAGGATTACCGTGTTTGTACCTACTCCATTCTCTGGCGGTTCCTTTATGTTGTCCTGTGTTGTCTACCTTTGTCGTACTACTGTTAGTGTTCTGCGTGTTAGTCAGTCAGGCACTGTGGATGAACAATGGTCTCTTCACTTCTCTCTCGTCTATCTGACTGTTGTTCGCACACTAGTGGCTAAACAAAGTCTGGGCGGCGAGAGACAATACGAATTGGGAGACTTTTCGGGATTGTTGGATACCCGAGAGAGGTCATAACCCGTATCGCACAATGCCTAACAATAGCTGCTGAGTCATCGTGGCTATTTTGAGCCATGTTAATCGGTCAGAATACCTATGTTTTGAGTGTGATCCCTTTGGATTTCGAGCATCAAGTGACTGGGTTTCAACCTTTGATCGATGTTGGATCCACTAGTATTGATCCCTAGGATCCGACACGCAAGATTACTTGGATAACTCGGGGTATCTCGGGTTTGATTCCGTCTGAGCAAACAAGCGCTGCCCAACTCATCAAACCTTGAGTGGTTTTTGCATTCTTAGGTTGCTTGAAGTCAAAGAACTGTTTTGTTGATTCTTCAAATCATAACTTTCTTTCTGTTCCCTTATTTCCTCGTTCTGCTCTGAATCACAGAAAGAGTTCGAACAGCACGACTCTCCTCATGTCCCTCTGGTGTGCCGCCCCAAGTTGGAATCAAGCAAAGGGTGGTTTCCAAGTTGGGATCAAGTCCAGTACCCTTGTCTCGAGCTCCCAAGTTGGGATCAAGCACCGGGATCAATACGCCGGTGCTTGATTCCAACTTGGGAGCTGGAAAAAGGGGCCATACCCGGCGTGTCCAGAGCGCACCGAGCCTATAAGGTCCCTCAGACAGACCCCTTCCAAACCGAACTTTGGCGCGGCTGTGCCTAGCTGCCTACGGTCTCAGCAAGACCGTCATTTGGAAGTGACCCGCCCCACGTGGTCTTGCCGCGCGGGGTTCGGTTACTGTATGAGGCAGTTCATACTGTCTTCAATCGATAGTGATCTTTGATAGGGAGAAACCAAAGCTACCGTAACCCAACAGAGGACGTACCCAAGTTGGGATCAAGTAATTTTCCAAGTTGGAATCAAGCAGGTTTCCAAGTTGGAATCAAGCAGTTTTCCAAGTTGCCCCCAGGCCTGGTCGCAACTTGGAAAACTGCTTGATTCCAACTTGGGGCGGCACACCAGAGCCCCTGCTCCCTCACCGAGCAAAGAAACCAGAGAACGTCTTGACTCACACCTACATTGTTGGCGGTTTCACACCGAAAGAGATCATCCCATTCAAACCATCACATTCATATCTGACAAAAACTTCCGCGTTCAAAGATCAGAAAAACCAAAACCTGCCAGATCAAAATCTCAACATTCGTTGAAGATACTCGAAGTCGAAGGAAATTACAAAAGTCCCTCCTCATTTCACATGTTCGATTGAGTGATTTAATTTCTTTGGTAGAGAAGAAAAAACAGTGAACTCACTCGCACGCACGTAGTCTCTCTCGCCTTCTTTGCCCAACTGGAAATAAGCTCATTAGCGTAATTAGCATAATTAAATAATTAAACATAATTAAATAATTAAATAATTAAACATTTATTTAATTACCTAATTAATCAACTAATTATCTGATCACCTCTCCGACAGTTTGTCATCCGAAGTCCGTCGACTGGAATTGGGCGAGGATTGAAGAGAGAAGATGACTGACCTAGAATTTATTCATTGCATAGTGCACAACTATAATTTTCATCATCACTATCCACCATCAAAAACAGCTCAAACTTAATCGCAAGTGGTCTTAATCAAATCCTTGCGAGCAGTTTATTAAAAACGCGAAGCATGTTTCATCATGACTGCGCAATATCAAGCAGTCAAACGTTGTTATCACTAACGTTGCTTTCTTCCGGCAATTTACGGCTGTCATACGCACTCAAAAATCAACTCGGAGTGCACTTATAACGAGGGTCACGTAGTGGCCGAAGGTGGCTGGTTGAACCCCTTCAGTTCCTTCTTGAAAGAAGAAATGGCTGTTCAGCATGATCGTTGCAAGGTCGCTCGAGATCAAATATACAAATGCGCAGAATCATTTGATCTTCGAATTCATAGAACTACATAGAACTGATGCAGTCTCTCTTTTGTTTGCTTGTGTATCCTCATTTAATTTATGATTAGTTAAAAACATACGTGTTTTGACAAAAATGTCCCCCTCTTTCGCGGGGATTTACGCGGAAAAAACTTTCACGGAAAAGATTAGGCTCTTAGTTTGAACCTTTGAACCAATCCTTAGTAAGAGGCGAAACATTTTCTCGATCAATTGCATCAATCCAGAGATCAATCGAGAGATGTTGTGTGCATGAACTGGGCATGAGCTAACCGTGGAGGGTCTTTGCCGTTGGCCTGGTGCCCGCCATCCTCCTGAGCTTCTTGGAAGAATCGCATCGATTGAGTGGTTGTTGTGATGTATTATGCTGAAAATTATGAACATTTTCATGATTATTAGTATGTGAAAAAAAAGATTATGTGAGAACAGAGAAAGTTTTCTTAATAGGAAGCGGTGAAGTATTATGCTGAAACTTATGAATATCATTATCCATTATCACGATTTATTGGGAAAAGCTTGATTGTTTGATTCGTTGATTTACTATTATGCTAAGGTTATCAATGATTATCAGAAATAATGGATCAGTTTTATAAAAAAGGTAACAAAAAAGCTGTTCAATGGTAATGTTTACATAGACAGGGAAGGAGACAGAACGGACATTTGCGGAAATAGAGGTAATGTGTGACTAAATGGTCAAGTTTCCGGCAAGAGGCGACTTTCTTTGCGATCATTCGTCGAAAATATTTGCTCGTTTGAACTGATTTATCTGTCTTTTCGAACAGATAGAATTGGAGATTACGCAAAGAGAAGAGATTGACAACTCACGCTTCCTCTTTCAATCACATTCTTTGGTTAGACAAAGCGAGATAGCACGCCAATTAGAGAGACACATTTTGACCACAAATGGTCACAACTCTCTGCGGAGAACCAGTTGAATGGAGATCAGCGGCTACTCTCCTTGTTTCGCGTGCTCTCTCGCTCCCTCTGTCTGATCGACGAGAGATCAGGCGAAATGAAGAGAGCAATTGATCCAAATTCGGTGCCAACTCGCTGGTAATGCAAATAAACACCAGGTGCAAGGCACCTAATAATCCGATCTAACTTATGAATAGCCCCCAAAGGGTAATTGCGGGAATAACAGGGATTATGTTGGCAGGAACAAGTCATAATCAGAGTGCATTCTTTATGGAGCGAAAAGAGCTCATCGAATGAGTAATAATGTAGATTTTGTGCGTAATCCACGTTAACATTCTTGTACTCTGGGTGAATCAGAGCCAAAGTTCAACAATGTTGTCCCAATGACAGACGCTGCTGATTTGTGAACACGGAACAACACGAATTGACTGTGAATCATAATAGGTACTACGGTTGCAAGTTCGAATTCGAAGATTTCGAACACATTGCATACGCGCCTCTCTCCCGTTCGAAGTATTCGAAAATTAGAGATAGAGAGGAAGGAAGAAAGAGGGTTCGAGATCGACTAGGCTACCCTAATCGGTACTAATCGAGAACAATTTGAGTTAGAACGATCTTTCTTTCATACCAAGAGATCATTCAACTCTACATGTTCGATCCGGAAGAGCTTTCCCTGGAGACGACAGAAGTAGCCCTTCCGTCTTGTCTGGCGAATAGCGTTTCCGGAATACTCACCAGGATCAAATAAGCACTATTGCAACTGCCTGGCAACTGTGACAAATGAAAAAGGGCTCAGGAATGGACAGTGTAGTGGTTGACGTCAAAGGTATGGTCTTCTCTCCCCACGTGACCCCGATAATCTCGAATTAGCGGTCTTATCAGCTTTTGATCATTGAAGATGCTCAGAATCTCGCTAATGCGCTTAGTCTTTGCAGCTTTCGCGAGATCAGAGGCTTATCAAGCCAAAAATCTCATACGCTTCACGCTAAAACCCGAGCGAGAAGTATGAAAGATACTAATCAAGGGAAATGTGGGTTAGAACGATCTTTCTTGCAGACCAAGAGATCATTCACTTGAAAACGCTTCCAAGGATGACCAGACAACTCCAGAACAAGAATCTGTGGCGGAAAGGCGGAAAACTACTATGAACCAAGGAGATAAGTATACGTCAAATAGGTCTCGCCTGACCAAGAAATTCTGAGAAAACTGCCCATAAAACCATAAAAATATACGATTTCACTTTATAGGTCACGTCGGAAAATGACTCAGGGACAATAGCTCATCTAGACCCTATTTGACGTATGGAGATAAGAGGTCAGTCATAACAATGACGGTGATAAGCCGCTCGATTGATCACCACAGCATCGGAACCTGAATCTAATTCGGAAACGCGCTAAATAAAGCCTCAAAGATAAGTGGTCGCGCCCCGACGATGATCGTTGATCACTATGTAGAAGCCTGCCGAACATAAAATGGGGTCAAATCGGCAAATATAGATGATTCTTCATCGGAAGGCAACTCTCAGAATAGGATTGGGTCTAAATAAAGACTCAAGGATAAGATATGACTCCCCAACCCCTCTACGGAGATATTTGGCGGCATGATGAATCTCTGCGATAAGATAGGACGATATCAGAAATCACAATATCGGGTGGGTTCAGAAGAGCACATGAGATCAAACAGCTATATCTCTCTGCAGGTAACACGCGACTCTGTCACGAAGGCCTGTTGCTCTAGAGATACAGAAGAAGTGTGTTCAAAGCAGCAAGAGGAACATTTCGAAGTGATGAAGAACAACGATTACCAAAGACTCTTTTCTCCCACCAGGAAGAGCCCTTTTCTCGTGGTATCACATTTGACGGCTAAAAAAGAAGCGCTTGATGCGTCAAGATTGAGGAAATTTTGGTGGAGAGCGAAAACCAAACAGTATTTTTCCAATTTCTCCGACCAGGAACAGCGCTTTTCTCGTGGTCGTTGTGCTTTTTATAGCACCGACTCGTCGAATCAGACAAGTGAATCACTCTCTGTGGGAGGGCTCCACCTACTATCTTCTTGTCTCCACAATCTATGTGCTATCTCGCTTTGTCTAACCGGCGAGAGAGCTTGCTCGATTTTACGTGACTCTAACCACCGAGAGATACAGCGTAAGCAGAAAAATAAAGTACTAATCTGAGCATGGTCAGAGACGCGAGTGAGCATGCAAATATGAAAGAGCGCTCATTCCGCATCCCCAAAGCCGCTTACCCCCAGTAGCGGCGGTAGTAACCCGAGGACATGATCTCTCATTTTCCCACGCTCTCTCGCCTCTCTCGATCAAACAGTCAATGATTAGCTTATGTTTTATGGATTTACAACAACCGTAAAATCGGGGATTCGACAAAATTTGATTGTATGAACGCGAAAGCGAGTTTGATTCGCATGCGATGTTTGCAGTTCCATTGAATACTTTATGGGTCAGTTTCGAGCATTTTATGTGTTCAGAGAGACGAATCGTGGTGTGTGTGTGAATGGTTTTGTTGGAAAGCAATTAGACCATTTGACCAATCACCCGAAATTCTTCGAAAAACCTATCAATTCGTTCCGCATGAGTTGGTTGAGAGTCTGATGACTTGTGATCTCTTGATCACGATTACAATATCCTTCCCTAATCTCAAATCGACGCACGCGACTAGTACTGATTGATATTTTTATGATGAAACCTCCTTCTCATGTAATATGGGTAATATCGGTGTGTCACGATTACAGTATCATTCCCAAGCAAAGTTGTTAGTAGATCTGTCATTTCTCACGCGCGAGTGTTACGCCTATCCGAGCTGGTCAAAATGAACTCTTGCCAGTCACGTGAAACAAATCTATCACCTATTCTCGGGCTAGACACGTGAAGTATCTGTGTGGCTTTGATTGTTTCTTTAAAGATGAAACAGTCACCTAATTGTACACATGTCCGTCCCATCAAGTGTCGTATCGGTGAAACTCACTCTTCGAGAGGGAAACATAGCATTCACATTGTCATGGCATGCCAGCGAATTATCACAAATAACAAAGTTAGACTAATCGGTGATAGTAGTAATGAGTGATACTTTGAACGAAAAGAGCATGATACAAAAAAAAGGTTGAAGCACAATACATGATCACTGAAGTCCATCGGATCAGCTATTTCTTCCAGTCCTTGTGTATGATACTCATCGATCCTTATGAAAGTTGACTCATTGAATGGGGTGACCGAAATACCTGGTTCGATGTTCACTTCGTGATCACTTGTTATACATTTAACTTTTCTCGGATAGCTGTGGTACACAGAGCTGAAGTTAATCATCTTGCCGAGTTTCGGCAACCTCTTAAAATACTGATTTTAACTGCTAAGTATCCTGGTATCGCAAGTAGGATTACGAAAAATAAATCGAGTTGATAAGTCGTGAACTGTCAATATTGGTTACCTCTCTAAGCACATCGGTCGTGGATTCATCGGGGAAAAACCTGCTCGGGTATAGCTTCAACTCATTCGTCCTTTGCTTGAGCAATTAGCCATGCATTTAGCCATGCTTCGCGCTAACAGAAACATGGCTAAATGATGAGGACAGCGACGCTTTGCTTTTGAGTGGGATTACTGACTATTTCGTGTTCCGAGCCGATCGAGTGGATACAAGGGGTGGCGGAGTTCTCATTTACGCGCATTCCTCTCTTCTTCCAATCTTTGTCTCATCCCTGGTCATTCCCGGCTACGAATGTGTCTCAATTGATATACATTCCAATTCTTCCTCGCAAGCGCATACCCACATCCGAATTGTCAATGTCTATCGTGCACCTAACGCCCCCACTTCCGAAACAACCCAATTTATAGATTACCTGGCTCGTGTTACCAGCTGTGCTCACCCATCTTTAATAATTGGGGATTTTAATTATCCAACTATAGACTGGTACACGTACTCCTCACCCACCTCTTCTGTGATTCCCTTTCTAGACTTCATCACTACTAAATCGTTCAACCAGTACGTTGATTTTCCCACTAGAGGGAAGAATATTTTAGATTTAGTTTTATGTAACTCTTCTATTATCAAGTCAGTGAAACCTGACATCCCCCTTTCTGACCACGTAGGGCTCGCTCTCGATGTT
>LS518946.1:353029-371816 GCA_900490845.1 Pristionchus japonicus
AGAGGAGGAGAAGAGGCATGAGAACTGGCTCATCCTTGTGTCTCTTTCTCTCGCGACCCTCTATTCATTCTTTGATCTCTAGCAGCTCTCTCGATTTGATGCGCTATCTCGCCATTGGCGCTGCTGCTAGTCCTTGGCCCTCTGGCATATCAGCCGGGCGGATTTGAGCTGTCTGCTTGGGGTAAGAGCGCGATCGCGAGTACTAGATTACTAGATTTCTGATTGTCTTTGCGTCTCTCGCACTTGTCTCAGCAGCTATCTCTGCTTCTCTGCGCACTCTCGCCCCTCATCACCCACTGTGATTATCCCCCCGCTCAAGTTGTCTCACACTCTCGTGTCTGATGAGAGAGTTTGATGAGAGCAAGGACGCGATTCACACGATTTACCAAGGAGATTATCACGTTTGATTGGTTTGGGCATTTTGGCGATTTAATCTAGTGTGTGAATGGATTTTGACAATATTTGAAGCATAATAGTGTGATGTAGAGCAGTTATCGTGTTTGCGAGTGGGTTTCAGCTGAAACTTGATTTTTTATTGATTGAATATCGTTATTTTAGTTAATGTTCGCCCATATTCCATACTTTTCACGCCCAAGAACAAGTGGTCGATCAATCAGGTGCCCTTTTTCCCGTTGTCCAGTTCCCTCAACGTCGCTCGTGAGTGTCAACTCGTACTTGATATCACAAGATTGTGAGGAATGTTCGCGCATTCGGGCGAGAGAGCGTGCGAAATTGAGAGAGTGGCGGATAGCTTTGATTATTTCATGTTCTTCTTCTCTTTGATCAGCTTCTTGTGAAAATGTCCGCCGAATTTCTGTTTCAAATTCAATTGATCAGCTGCACGTGTCATATCGTTGTTCGCAAATTGCGTTAAAAGAGAGTTTTCCTGGGTTAAGCCAGTTCCTATAGCTTTTGATCTTATTTTGCTGCTTATTCGATTTGCTGTTCCACCAACCTTATCTGGAACTTTTCTTGCTGTAAAAAAGCCATGTTTCCAGTCGATTCTTTCGCTTGTGATCCTTTTCTATGCCATCTCGGGTAGTCGATTTCCTGTTCCAGCCTCCTCTGATCAGCTGGGTCGGCTAACCTAGAGCAGAGTTGTCCCAGCGCGATCCTCGGCTTTATTCCTCTCTAGTCTCTCCGTCAAGGTTAACAGTGAGCGAACGAGCTAGGGCAAGAAAAGGAAGTGAACAATAGCCGGCTCAACTTTTTTGTGATTCAGCTAGTCCATATCTATAGTGAGATCTCGCAGAATACCGATTTGAAGGGAATTCTGCTCACAAAAACTTTGGTAGAGCTGGCACATTGTGATGGTGTTTTTGCCGCCCGAAAATATTTTGCCCGTCGGTCGATCTCCGATTTTGCTCACTCGCTCGCTCGATCTAGTGTGCGATCGGCGCAATTATAGATGCGCAGATCGATTTTGGAATAGTTGTTGATTCAAAACTCAGTGATTCGTGGTTGCGGATGGTTGTCATATTCGCTTGCCTTTTCCTTGACGCAATATTGAGATCAAATTCTTCATGAAAAAATATTTTCTAACATTTTAGTTGAATCACCTGACTGTGAGATCCATGCATCTGGCTTGCGAGCAATATTTCCGCATGTGCTAACCTTTCGGTTTTTATCTTGATCGTTCACAAGAAAAGCGAGAGATTACGCGAATCGAGGAGAGTAGATCCCCGAATTTCACCTTTCGTTCGATTTCTCCGCTCGAGATTTCACGCCGCAATCTGCTCGTAAATTTTGCCACACAACACCAGCTCTCTACCCTTTATCCCTTCTCTTTTCTTGCGGAGAAGATCTCGGTCTATTCAATTCGCGTACTATCTCACGCTGTCTCGCTAATGATAGAGCATTGGAGATGGAGATACAGCTCTTTCCTTCCCTTGATCACGCATTCTTATCCTATCCCGATCTGCGGCTTTATTTCCTGCTGCGTGCTCGCTTTTTATTTCCGGCCTAGTGCCTTGATCTCGGGTGATCTTGGGGGCGAGATGGTTGTTGGACTTGCGGTAGCAATGGTGAATGCTGGTTTCGACCGGGCATCATATTTGATGATATGGATGTTGATCCAATACAGAGAAGTTGAATAGTGATCAAAATATGATTCGCAATCTTATTATTTTTATTAGCGATGTGGTGGTTGACAAACTTTGTAATAGTCGTGAATTTATGTTTCAACCAGCTATGATATTTGCGAGTTTGGCGCTTGTTGTTATACGATCCGGGGTTCGACGACTAGAAACAATTTCAATAGATTGAATAATTTCGCAAGTTGGCTCTTGGGAAGCTCATTTTTGGTGTTGACGATGGTGGATTTGGGTTTTGGTTAAGTGTTATATTGAAAGTTTCAGTAGATCCTTCAATATGGCGAGTCGACTCTTGCATTAAAAATACCAAAGATACTCTATTCACGAACGGCATGTTTGGATCTACTTCGGTGATGAATTGCGGCTTCAAGCAGCTATGAAGTTCGCGAGTTTTGCTCCTACTGCGATTAGTTTGCACATTTGCTATAGAAATATTTCCTATTATCGGATTCTAGCAATATCAAATGTGTGGTGATTGTTTTTGCAGCATTCATTCCTGAAATGGTGAACGCTGGTGTCGATGATTCAGCATTATCACTCATCTGGCTTTTGACGCAGTTGATGGGAGGAAGATGCCAGATATAGGCATGGATGACGGACATTGATGCCTTGTGAAAGGTTATCATGCTGTTCATGGCCGTCTCCTAGGTAAGAAATCAACGTTCGGCGCAGCTATCACAGTCACGAGCCGCGGTCTTATCATAGTGGAGCTGGGATGCGTCTGTACAAAATGTTCTATTCTATCGATGTTGCGCACCACAGGTGAATTGTTGCAACGCAGTGATCTGATATTTGCAACTCTTGCTCTTGTTGCAATGGATCCCAACCTGGCGGTTTAGAAACACTTCCCCTGATTACTTGCCTCTAATGGCCTCGCAGTAGCTACTGGCATTCCCTCCTGACTCTCCTCCTTTCCCATTGTCTCTCGTCACTCTGACCAGCTATAGAACATGGAGAACGAAGAGGGCGCACGTCATTTAGGAGCAGCGAGCCGCAATTTGCAACGCGTTCACCCGTCCGACACACTCTTTTGTTGCAATAGGAGGGAAGCGAAGGAAGAGATATCGCCAGGGTCTCTCCATTGGTCGCACTATCTCGTCTGCCGGATAAAATGAGGGAGCACGTAGAAGGTGATAGTCGGGAATTGTTCCCGAGAAGGAATGCGAGAGGAGAGGGTCGGATGGACGGGAAAAGGAAGACGAATGGATGAGAGAGGAAGCGCGTTCCCCCTCTCGCCGTCTCCGAAGGGTGTCCTTTTCGAGAGTCGTGCGCGGATTATTGATTGTTTGTGCTGCTAGGGGTTGAAGTATGGGTCAACGTCTCTGCTAGCAGAAGCTATAGGAGACGTTCCGAGCTGCTGCTGAGCTAATTTCGCTTGCTATGGAATGAATGCGCAACCGCTGTTGTTGGCATTGTTGAGCGCGAATGAGTTCTCTACTTTGTATGGCACATTTTAAATGACGGTTGCTGGTGCTGCCTGTACGGCAGTGAGTTTTGGTCATTTGCTCTTGAAGTACGTGACTTTGAACCTCTTTTCTAGTTTCAACTGACCACTGCTAAATTTGGGAAGAAGTTTTGGGTTAGAGTGGATGAAGAGAGAAGAAAGAAAGAAAGCCGGAGTCTGTCGCTCGGTCGGTCGTTTCTTTCTTTGCGGGGCGAAGAAGACTCGCTTGTCGTGGGAATCCCCCAAGGGCGATGAGACTAACTGACGAGTAGGGTGGAGAAGAGACGCAAGAAACACAATGAAGTGTGCGCCTGTGTTTCATGAGTAAGATTTGACTGTTTTTTGGTAATTTTTGGTGCGAATGTTCTCAATTTCTTGATGTTTTTTTTTGTGATTTCGAAACTCTAAGAACCTCCCAAGGGCGATGAGACTGGAGGGGCACTAACTGAGGAGTAGGGTGGAGAGAAGAGAGACAGTGAGACAGAGACCGATATGTTTCATGATCAAGTCTTGACTATTATTGATAGTTCTTGGTGTGAATCTTAATTTTCATAGCGTCGTTTGTGCTTCATAAGCGAGAAATGACAGTTCTTGGTTCTAGCGTTCTGGTTTCGAAGTCTTCCAAGTCTGTAATGATCTCTGAATCATCCTTTCCTCTGGCCCAGCGTTTACAGTTGCCTGCGTTTACATGCGTGCCTCATCCCCTGGAACGTTTACTGTTTTCCGAGCTTTTCCTTCTAACGGAATGATCTCTGAACGCCATCCATATGTCTTTCGCAATCCCCGCTCCCTAATGCGCCTAGGGCACTACTGATCAGGCATCAGTGCATTTTCTCTTCCTTTTACCCAAATTTCCACTCGGGTCCGTCCACTCTTCCCCGCTTCCCGCTCATTCTAGTCTAATTCATCAGTAGCCTTCCCCCCTTCCGTCGTCGTGCACCCTCCACACTCCTTTCTTGAAGCAATCGCCGGTTTCTCTCGATTCTCCGCACTCTCTCGTCCGTCAGACAGAGCGAGAGAGTGCATGGAAGGAAGAGATTGGGGACATTCTCTTGTCCATTCTCCTCTACTCCTTCTCCTCCACCCTCTCCTTCTTCTCTTATTCTATCTGCTGCAGGAGACCCTCCCTCCCTCTGTGTCCTTTACCCCTCGTTGTCGCCTCGCTTTACCTCTTTGTTAGGTGTCTGAATCTCTTAAAGTTGCACGTTACCTCGCTTGTCTCAGACCGACGAGAGAGCAGGCAAAGTAAGGAGAGCGAGAACATTGCTTCCGCTTCTTCATTTCCAATTCCACTTTTACGGCTCTGCTGCTACTTGCTCGTGTAACTGCGCCCGTTGTTCGATCCTATTGTTGAATGGGTTTGGAATGAATGAAAAAGTGATAAATGGGGGATTTTGAAACGCATGTACGCCCCGTTGGGACGAGTAATGGCTTGAATCTCTCCAGTTGTCGTTATCTCTTGCTCCCTCTGTCAGGTGCTCATACAGAGTGGTTTGAGGTACAAAAGCGCGAAGATTTGTTGAAGTGGCAGTTTTCGGGGAGCTCGTGAAACCTCGAGAATCTCGAGTTGAGATTACGACATTGATGGTATATCTGATTGAATCTTGGCCTTTGATCACTCTCGTCCGGTCGGTTATTATCCGACGGTTCGTGAAATAGTTCTATCGCTCGGGTTTTTTTCATGACGGGTACTTGGGCAGATGAGAACCATTTGCATATTCCACCTGATACATAACTCTAGTTTCTTGTCCTCATTAGGTGCTCCTCGAGTCGGTTCTCATCCAACCTAGTGCCGAAGGTTTATCGAGAAATTCTATCGCTTGGTTTTGTCATGACGTGATTGTGTTGATGCTTGCTGCTCTTGCGACTGTGAAAGACAGCGCACGCGTGGTCAGAGATGGCTAGAGTAGATTGGGAAGTGAGAGAAGAGGGTTTGGAGGGCGAGAAGGGGAGACGGGTCGGAGAGTTGAGAGTTCTCTAGAGAACGCTCCATTTTTGGCAGTTTCTCCTCCTTTTTCTCGCTTCTATCGTTGGATTTTGTCCCTAGAAGAAGGGGAGAGGCGAAACTCGCGAAATGCGATGCCAATTAGTAAGATGAGTGATTTTCTAGGCTGTTTGTGTGGGCAACTGTAGGTCGCGAGTAATGTGAGCCCGACGTTTCTGACATTTCTTGTGAGCGATTCGAGCCCTTGATTCATCATCATGTATGCATTTCGAAGCACCAGTGCTCCTTCACAATTTGCCGACGATAATGCAAGAGAATTCGTGAGTGATTGAACGCTTGTCGAGCAAATTTTTCATTCCTAGCTACATTTTTCGTGCGTTTAGCCCATCAGACAGTACGATAGAGCGTTCAGAGTGACGAGAGCCCGGTTGCTTTCTGCTTCGGGAGTAGAATAGATTAGTAGGCAGCAGCCGAGAATGCGAAATAACCACGAAATACCTCGGAAGGGAGTCGATCCATCTCTCCCTCTGGGTCTCCCTTCCCTCTCCTTTCCTCCTCCTGCCTAGGCCATAAGAGGCCACTCGCATGAGTTCCCCTTCCTGTGCCGAGTTTTCCGGAGCTATTTCTACCCACTCCTTTGCCCCCTGATGGACTTTGAACTCTGTGACTGAAGCGCAGAATGGGCAGGCACAGAGCGGAGGTTGGTCTTGAGAAGTTTGGGTTGATCTTTGATCTCTGACATTGATGGCTGGCGTTCATAGCGTCAGCTTCAGTGTTATTACTAGAGAAAGTGGCTAAAGATTCATGACGTTCCAAAGTTTCATGGCGACTTGACACTTGATCTGCACACTATTTTCACACTGTGAAAGTTGTAGGGGCGCGGGTGATATTTTCAGATTATAGCGTTGGATGCATTGGCAGGATTTCGAGAGGATGAGTGGGATTTCGAATAGAGGGGACGAGTGAAGGGAGAAAGATGTCCACATAACGTTCCCGATTCTTCCGCCGAGAATTCAAGTGTTTTCCGAGAGTGAAAATCGCGCCGATATTACTATTGTTGTCGCACTCTGGACTGTGTGATTATGAGTAATAGGAAATTATTGTCTGTTTGAGTAGGTTACCCGGGCTGATTCCGTGCTATAGAATGTCTTTATGACAATTATTGTTGTATGCTGAACTTCAAAAAGTGCACGTTCGACTAGCAGTTTCCCGTACTGTGCTATAGAACATCAAAAAGTTTGAGATTTTTTCGGTTGAACGCTAATAGTGCATGCCAGAAGAGAGCGGTTTTCGTTTAGAAATGCGTTGGTCATTGAGCGAGAATGAGTGCGCTGTTTATTGTTATGACTGCGGGGGAGTGTAGTTCGCATTGGAATGCGATTGGACAGTGATTGGTGGTGATATCTGAGTGATACTGGAGGCGCCACAGGGAGTAGTAGTCAGTGGCGAACTCTGGTTTCGGCAAGCGGTGATAGTCAGTGGTCTTGGTCGTGTCCCAATAATGTTCACTTGAATGAGGATAGGTCTCTCTCGCTTGAATGTTGCTATGAAAATGCTACACCAGGTTTTTCGGCGTTGCGCGTTTCGGTTTCAACGGGCGATCATAGGAACTTGTCGCGTTCTCTTTCCATTCCTGGCCAGCGAGTCATTCTAGAACAACGATTCAGCAGCGCTTATATAACTATTTTCGAAAATATTTACTTAATTAATTAGCCTAATTATCAGGTGCGCCCATCGATGAGCTCGCTCTCGGGAGCGGAGGAGGGAGGAGGCGGAGATGGCGAGCAGCGGAGGGGAGGAGAGAGGACGAATAACAACCACAGGTGCGGTAGTTGGTCAGTTGTCGATTGGGGTTACGGTAGTCGGTTATTGATTTTTTTCACTGTCTGACTAGGGTTTGGAGGTAGGGGGCGAATAACAACCACAGGTACGGTAGTTAGTCAGTTATCGATTGGGAGAATACGGTAGTCAGTCAGTTGTCGATTGGTGAATATGGTGGTCTCTCAGTTATCGATTGGGATTACGATGGGCAGTTATTGATCGCGCGGCATGTATCGATCGATGTTTGATGCTGGAAGGAACACAGTGTAGTCTGTTGGCTGTGGTATGAGCAAGAACGACGGAGAAGTGTGATATGGCAGCATTTAGAAATGAAGGCTAATTAGCTAATTAAAGACTTTCCGGATGCGAACTGACGCAATTTGGAAAGTGATTCAGAAAGAATAGGGATGATTTTTTTCGCAAAGTTCGTTCCTAGCTGAATCGTTTGTGTTCCACATCCGGGTTGAAGCTGATTGAGTTTCAATAGTTCAATCCTTATCAAATTCTGGTTCCGATACAACATATTTTCCGAGTTTACGGCTCTTGCGGTATAGATTCAGCTAATGTTGTTGATTAGACGCTGATTAGCCATTCCTCACGAGGCAAATGATTCGGCGATGATTCAACGTCAGAAGAGGCGAGGAATAGGAGGGTTGAATCAGTATTAGCGAGGCGCTGTTAGCTGTATGGTTGGCGCTTCACGAATTCATCATTGTTAATACGAAAGCCCTGTGGCGAGGATTAGGATTCTATCCCCACTGGGGATAGAATTGTTTCTGATCCGTTTCGCGTTTCACCAATCGCATATGATTGCCTGTGCAAGTTGTGTTGCAATGCGCTCCTCGCTTGCAACAAAAACCTTCCTAATTTTAATGATACTTGTTTAATTAATTAAGCTAATTAACATAATTAATTGACATGTTTAAGCAACACACGGATGCTGAGCCACGCGAACGGCAACGTCGTCTCCATATCACTCGGGGACGTGGAGTCGGGAGGGGGCGGCGGAGGAGGGCACGACAGCAGTACGCTGTCAGCGCGGGCCGCGAGTACGGTAAGTAATACGGTAGATTACGGTTGGAGGGATGTTATTGATTGGGCAAGAGGAGGACACGACAGCAGTACGTTGTCAGCGCGCCGCGAGTATGGTCAGTATTGATTGATTGATGGAGATACGGTAGATTGCGGTAGAAGTATTGATTGAGTAAGTAGGGGGTAGGAAGAGGGCACGATAGCAGTACGCTGTCGGCCCGCGAGTACGGTAAGTATTGATTGATTGGGATACGGTAGATTATTGATTTTTGTGGTAGATTACGGTTGGAGTTATTGCCGCAAGTACGATAAGCGATTATCGATTGCTTCCCTGATTCAGGGTCACTCAATACCGTAACCCATCCTCTCTGCTTTTCAGGGCGCGCGCTGCGCCAAGTCGGACTGCGTGAAGACGTTCGCGGCGTTCATGTGCCTCACCGTGTCTGCCTTCTTGAATTTCTTCCTCCTCACGAGTGAGCTTTGATCTTTGATCTTTGATCTTTAGTCTTTGAACTTTGGGTTTTCCAAATGCAATAGAAAGTAGCTCTAGTTCTTACCGTGTCCGCCTTCCTCAACTTCTTCCTCCTCCCGAGTGAGTGTTGGTCTTTGAACTCTGTAGGTTTTGATCTTTGATCTTTGATCTTTGGACTTTGGTCTTTCCAAATGCAATAGAAAGTAGCTCTAGTTCTCACCGTGTCCGCCTTCCTCAACTTCTTCCTCCTCACGAGTGAGTGTTGGTCTTTGAACTCTGTAGGTTTTGATCTTTGATCTTTGATCTTTGGACTTTCGTACCCTGTCACATTGCCGCGTCGTGCGGTGCATTAGAGTCGACTATAGGGCATTTGTTTGATCAATCTTGCATGAGCGGTATTATAAAAAATCTGTGAACTTCGTTTTGCATCCTGGCCTGCTTGACAGAATCTTCTGTAGTTAGATTAGTTGATTACAGTAGTCTGTGACCTACCGTAACCTCCCTCCCATTACAGTAATCCACGACATTGCGCCGACGCAGCCGCTGCCCGACCTCACCTTCAAGGTACGGTAACTGTGTTCTGACGCGGCGCGTATGCGTCGCGGTTCTGACAACGAATGCGTGCTAGGTTATGCGTATTAGCTTAATTAATTTATTAATTGCAGTTGATACCGCAGCAGCGCTGGGCGTGGTCGCTCGGCGACGTCCTGTCCACCGTCAAGTGAGTTTATTTTCGTAATTACCAGTGAGGAGCGATGTCCCCAACGCTGGAGCATTCCCGCGACGGCGCGTGTACAGCAGTCTTAGCGATAGAGCGCGCTCTAGACACGCCGGGTAATAAACCGTAGGAAGTGGCGCTGGGCGTGGTCGCTCGGCGACGTCCTGTCCACCGTCAAGTGAGCTTATTTTCGTAATTACCGGAGAGGAGCGATGTCCCCAACGCTGGAACGTTCCCGCGACGGCGCGGGTACAGCGGTCTTAGCTAGTGTTGCGAACAAGATCGAACTCCAATGTAAATGAGACAGCCGATCATTTTGTTCGGAATGTGTTTGGATTGTTCGTTCGTTTCCACAACACTCTTACAAGCGATAGAGCGCGCTCTAGACACGCCGGGTAATAGACCGTAGGGAGAGGCGCTGGGCATGGTCGCTCGGCGACGTCCTGTCCACCGTCAAGTGAGCATATTTTGTTAATTATTTAAGTAATTAGTTAAATAATAATGAAAACAAGCAATTTATTGTCCTTGTAATTTGTGTTTTCCTGATGATCTAGTACTCACTGACTTTCGTGCTTCGCGCATTGCATTAGATTAGCCGCACAAGCACTTGATCAGTTATTCGATGTTTTTCGTTGTAAAAACCTAAATCGCCCAGCTTCGAGTGAGGCTGAAACCTATCATTGCAGATTGATCTTTGATCATTGGATTTCTGCTCCTCAATCCTTTCTCTCTTTCCAGCTCGGTAATCGCCTTCACGTGTATCGCGATGCACCAGCATCGATGGGTGGTCCTGCGGCGATTGTTCCTGCTGGGAGCGATTCTGTGAGTGGATTATGGTAGCGATTGATTTATTAGGGTACGGTAGTGCTGGGTGGTCCTGCGACGACTGTGGATTACGGTACATGGACACAGCTGGGTGATACAGCTATATTTATAAGGTGACGCTCTTTTAGTTTGATTTTTTTTCCTGCGGAATCGCCCGAAGCAGCAATTGCCCTCCCGTTCTTTTGAGAACATAGGAAGCTTGCAACGCCGAACATCGTGGCAATGTTTAAAAAAATTATACGATCACTTTGTATTATCATGGTACCGGCCCCATGACTTACTTAATTAGTTAATTAGTTAATTATCCACCAATCACTTGCAGGTACGGGCTGCGCGCGTGCGTGATGGGCGTGACGTTCCTGCCGCCGTCGTTCGACAACCGGGACGAGATCTGCCAGCCGCAGGTGGGAGGAGTTGATCTTTGAACTGTGATCTGAACTTTGATCTTTGAACTTTGAACGCTGATCTTTGATCTGTGGAATGATTAGGGTGGCTCATGGGTGAGCAACCGGGACGAGATCTGCCAGCCGCAGGTTAGATGCCGGATATTGATCTTTGATCTTTGAACGGTGATCTTTGATCGCTGAGCTTAGAGCTCTGATATGCGATCGAAGTATCTATGGTAAGATTAAGTAGGCCAGAGGCGACAACCGGGACGAGATCTGCCAACCGCAGGTTAGTTTCCGGCTATAGATCAGAGTAATCCTAGTGTTGAAAAAAAGAGATTGTGTTGGAATTCACTGAAATCGAATGTCCTGTGCCTTTGAAGTTGCACGGGCGGTAGAATAGCGTTTTGTGCAAGTTGCAATCGTTGTTTGAATGATTTCTTCGTAACTATGCAACAAAGATCTGCCATCGTGATTTTTTTTTTTCGAAAAGCTGGGTCTTCGGCCACGAAGTACAGTGATACTGTGCCCAATTGTCTTCCAACTGAACAACAAAACCCTTCTGGTCGTGTTAATTGTTTATTTACTTAATTAAAAAATAGCTAATTAGAAAATTAACAGGTGAACCGGACGGCGATGTACACGATGGAGATCGCGACGCGGTTCGTGACGTACGTGGTGACGCTCGGGCTGACGAGTGGGCAGGACAAGATCCTGTGCGGAGACCTCATG
This sequence comes from Pristionchus japonicus, assembly GCA_900490845.1. NCBI lineage: Eukaryota > Metazoa > Nematoda > Chromadorea > Rhabditida > Neodiplogasteridae > Pristionchus > Pristionchus japonicus. The sequence continues at coordinate 364,498 of LS518946.1, forward strand.
TTCAGGTGAGGCTGCGTGATAGGCGCGCCGGGTTGTGGTCTGGGAGGTAGGTGGGTGAGATCTAGAGCGGACCTCATGTTCAGGTGAAGCTGCGTGCTAGGCGCGCCGGGTTTGGGCCCTGCTGGTAAACCTCATATGGTTGACATTTCTCGTATCACACTTGACATTGCGGCTACACAAATTCATAACATTCTTGCCATTCGGTGGCCGCCTCAGTAGACGACGCTTGTTCTCGCGCAAATAATAAAAATTTTATTAATAATAATAATAATCACAATAATAATAATAATAATAATAATAATAACACCATCCATTCCAGCGGGCACACGGTCGTGCTGACGCTCATGTACTTCGTGCAGCTGCAGTACACGCCGCGCGGCCTGTGGTGGCTGAGGTGAGACTGATCTTTGATCTTTGATCTCTTGGTTGCTGATCCCTGAATCGGGGTAAGGGGGGCGGGGCTATGTAGATGATTTTTGAGTATGAGTTAGGCACTGAGTAGTTGCAGTACACGCTCCGCGTGGGCTGAGGTGAGCAGGATGATCTTTAATCTTTGATCTCTTGGTTATTGATCCCTGAATAAAGGGGACGGGGCTATGTAGATGAGGCAATGATTGAGTGAGGCACAGAGTAGCTGCAGTACACGCCGCAGGGCCTGTGGTGGTTGAGGTGAGAAAGATGATCTTTGATCTTTGGTCTCTGACCCAGAATGTCTGGGTCCTTCAAGTGTGTTGGTGGCTGAACGTGAAGCGGGGCAAACTGTGATCTTTGGCTTCACCAAGACTACTAGGGTAGACGTAGAGAGTAGTTTCTGATTTTCGCCCGCTTCTCATATCATTAACAATAATCTCTTTACACCCCCGTATTGGCGTAAATAATTAGTAATTATCACTAATTAGTTAATTACTCTGCTAATTAGCTAATTACCTCTCAATCCCTCAGGTACCTCGCGGCGCCGATCACCTTCTGCGGCATAGCAGCTCTAGTTGTGTCGGGTGAGTCGGATTAATTAATTATTTAATTAGTTAATTAGTAAATTAATATTAATTATAAATTCGGCATTTCTTGAATATCTGGCCCAGACTATTCTCACACAGGAAGTTCCACTAATTTCATATTTAGTAGCATTTTACATTAAAATGAACTGTGAATTGTCTATCTGGGCGTCGGGTAGATCATAGCAAGTTTCCGTAACGAGAGCCGACAGGGCGACATTCATTGATCTGTACTTGTAGACTACCGTAGCCGTAATCTATCGATGACTGATTTTTCTCCTGCCTGCAGGCGGCCACTAGCTAGGCTACCGTACCCACTGATCGATTACCGCAACCTATCGATGACTGATTTTTTTCCAGGCGGCCACTACACGATGGACGTGTTCGTCGCGTACTGGCTCACGTCGCACGTCTTCTGGAGCTACCACCAGATCTTCGAGATGCGCAAGGCGGAGCGCGCCAACGCGCCGCTGGCGCGGTTGTGGTGAGTGACTGACATGCTTGGGGAGTCCATTAGAGTTGGTTGGATAATCCCTGGCGCGGTTGCTCTGGTTTCTTACTACCAGTGGTATACCAGTAACAGGGGGCGGAGTTTTGGCGTACCAGTGGTATACCAGTGTGTCTACCAGTTGTTTACCAATTGAAAAGTTACCAGTGGTAAACCAGTTGGGACTAGAGAACCAAGAGGGCGGAGTTTTGGCTTACCAGTAGTAAACCAGTGTAGTTCCCAGTAGTAAACCAGTTCCAGTTTACCAGTTGTATACAGCTGGTTTACCACTGGTTTTTGAGTGGGACTCTTACCCGGCGTGTCTAGAGACAACTCTGCCTACAAAGTCCCTTCGCACACCCCCTCACCAAGCTCCAGCCCTCGTGTGCACGCCGCCTAGAACTGCTTTCACGATTTCACTCGAGATCGTTTTTGAATGTGACTAACCTCACGTGGACGTTCCATGTGAGGCCCGGTTACCGTATGGGGTAAACTCATGCAATCAATCAATATGACCCGTTTTCCCTCTTATTCCGCGTTTGCTAACCATTTCCCGTACCAGTGGTAAACCAGTGCGCTTACCAGTGGTATACCAGTATAGTTACCAGTTGTATTTCAACCCGCCCACAACTGGTAACTATACTGGTATACCACTGGTAAGAAGAAACCAGAGTGTGGTGGGTGATCAGTTTATGACGCGTTTCAAGTGTCTCCTAGAATAGTTTCGAAAAACATTGACGCGATTGGGGTGAGTTTTCTTTTGAATATTGGATTACTTATTTGTCAAACCGTCAAACTAACAATAAGGAGCGCGCGTGAAACTCAACACAGTGTGTGACAAACTTTTTGGGGACTGCTACTAGATTTGTTTATTTATTTATTTATTGATGAATTACTAATTGCTGACCTCCCAGGTGGTTCTGGCTGTGCTACTGGTTCGAGGCGGAGGTGCCGGAGGGCCGGCTGGCCAATCGCTGGAGCTGGCCATTCCCCGGCCCGGCCATCGCCCACCGGCTCATGGACCGGGTGAATCACAAACTGGAGTGACTCGGTTCTACCATATCCCGGAAGCCACCTCCTCTCCCCTATTGTAGGCTTTACTCGACTCTATTCATCAATAATCAGTGATATGTTGTCTGACTGCTCGGGTGTTGTGTCCACTTGTTGTCTCTGTAAATTATAATGGATCGATTATTTCTCGCTCACTTGTCGATAGCCCTACTTGTACAGTACCCTCGCTCCCTTTCCCTTCCCAAGCTGTCCTCACGTTATTCCCAGTTTCCCTTTGCTGTGCTACTCGGTGAACTCTCATCACGTGATATCTGATTTTTCCTCGTTTCGAAACTGTTTCCCTCCTGCGAAATCCCTACTCAAACCGGGTGCCCGATCTCTTGAATCTGTTGAACAATAGTAATAAGCTTAATCAACCTCCCGAACCCGCCAGGTCATAGAAATCACAAACATTATCCGCAGTATACTATGTGCCCCCGTCGCCTACCTACAGTACACCTTACCTAGCTCATTTATCGATGGCTGATCGCTCTCACAATGATATTGATAACGAGTACCCGCCCCCAATCGAATGCTTATCGTTTTTCCTTGTCGTTCAACGGTCCTACGGTAGCCACTACCGTACCCACAAAGCAGGTCACAGTTCATCGATTCTTTTATTTTTTTAGTAGTTTTTTCCATCGATGAACCGTGAACTGTTTCCTCTGCCTTTCCCTTCACATTGTAAGCGTTCAGGTTCTATAATTTAGAAATTTGTTACAAGTTTTCCAGTTTCATCCCCCACAAATCTTCCAATCTCTACTTCTTCGCATTTTCCAATCCAAATTTCGCACATTTGTACCTCGCCAAGTTTTACGCTTATATCGAGATTTGCCCAACGCCCTTCTTGGTTACAATGAAATTGCTTTTACACATTTCACTCCTGGCCCACAACCTCTTGATCCTTCTAGCTCTTTCTTGTCCACTCCTCCATTGGTTCTTGTCTGTGTGTGCCCCATTGCGCCCCGCTCAACGACCCACCGTACTCCTACCGTATCCCCCCTACAGTACCCCTTACCCTTCCCTGTATCCCGATTACGTGTCCCGCTCAGTCAATATTCGCGAAGCCCCGCCCGTCCCGAGTCTTTTCTTCGTTGTTGTCGTTCTATGCGATCGAATAAAAATCTTCGAATTACGAATTGCAAAAACCATGTAACAAATTATGTTACCGTATCGTTGCTGGTATTGTAAAATGCGAGATTTCACACAAGCGGCAGACCAGTGAGCCGAATTCTGATTCTGATTTGCCCGAGTTTTGACTTCGGTGATGCCTGATTAAGCGAGCCACCTGGAAGTTTCGGCAGTCAACCTGAGCAAGTATTTTCGGTGATACATTTTCTTTTCTTTCCAGTCAAACATGGGAAATTTTATTTCCAGGAAGTGTGAAAAATGCTTACAAAAATTGATTCGACTGTCCTCCTGGTGAGGCATTGGGCACGGCGGCTCAAATAGGCTCTTCCCCTACATCTAACTAACGCAGAGAACGGCGACCCCGCCCTCTCGCCGCTCATTGGCCGGATGCACAAAGACGCAAACACACAGACACGCAACGCGAGCTTTTGATGTGCAAATACGCGGTTTTGCCATAGGATTCAGTGCTCCTAACGCGAAAATACTACCGTACCTAAATGCGGCAGGTTTATAATTAATTTTTACGTCCGCCGTTTTTAGATGTCGGTCATGAGCACCCGTGTTGGGAGCGGCATGTGAGAGTTTGAACGGATGAGTCACTAACTCCCACCATGTAGCAGTAACGCTAACGTTTGAGTTATTTCTCATATTTAAACTTATCCATATCAGGTGATAATGAAAGACAAAGGATCAATTGCTATAAGGAAAAGCAGCCTAATGAGGGAACGATCGGTGGATTAAACGAGTTCTCCAACAGTGCCATCGTGCCAGAGAAAGTGATAGGAAGTTGGAACGTGCCTATTGTTTGGCAATCTCACTCAATGCTTTATTGGCGTTTGTGCTGCACGTTTGCTATCATTTCATCTATTCACTTTCAACTTTACATCTGAATGCTCAAGAGTTGTGCTATTCTAACGGTCTAATATTTTTTTCTAACTCTTACCTGCTTGTGGTACTTCTCCACATATTTCATCCCATGCATTTGCAGGATGTGCCGTCAAATCTTCCTGCTCTTCGCACTAGTCGCCACTGCATTGGGATGCATTCCCATGAAACCTACCAGGTCGAGTGGTGAGTCGTTCTTGGAATGGTATTCATTCTATGCTAATTCACCTTAAAAGGTTCTTCCCGTGCTGTCCTTTACTTGTTCCGTAGCATCATTCATGCACCGCGCATCGCTGTGTGATCTTCAAAGAAAATCTTCCTCTTTGACACGCTGTGACACACTATCTCACTTGTCTCGGCTATCGTGAAACACTTTTGGATCTTAGCAAAGCTAAAAAAAAATGATTTCGTCAATTGCCTTCCGTCTTCAAATCCTATTGAAACTCCATTCATTTCACGCGAATTTCTCCCTAAACCTGTTGTTTCATTCACTCAAGCGCCTAGCCTGAAGTGAAGAATAAAGCTATCCAGTTCTCTAACGTTTCTAAAATCCTTTGCTCAAAATAAGAATACAAAAAGTGTTGGTTCCAGTCCGCATCTTACACAGCAAACATTTACTAACTTAAATAAGTTGAAATCCATTCAAATCTTCAGCTTGCGAACCACTCACGAAGTACACCGGTGCTTGCGACACTCTGGATGCCTTCGAGGAATATATGTGCTCAGACGCACTAATCGATGAGAATCAGGCTGTCTGCGCTGATTCCATGTACAAACCGTATGCTGTGGTGGTATGTGTGCCACATTGTGTGGTTCTGAGCTTCAATACTATTTTATGCTTTGCGGAAATTTCAACGAACTTCCGTATAGCACAAAATGAATGTTCGTACAGTGAAAACGATTAGAACGATGAGTTTTACTCTCTCGTATGGACACCGTTGGGCCCAATATGTGGTGGGCCAGAGCTTAACCAATACGAATTTTCAGCAGCCCGATGACCCGGACTCAAAAGGCGGAATTTTTGACTCGATTAGATGTCAAGCGAGGGACTGGATTGTGTACGATCCGACTCCTACCAACGTGAAAGAACGTCTAGGCTTGCCCACTTTCGCTGTTATTTGCGTTAAGCGGAAATAAAATCATGTATGAGAATATTTAAACGATGCTGTTGAGAACCAGATGTTTATTTTCCAGTGCTCTGAAAAAAATCAAAACTCAAATTAGAATAAATGAATGTCCTGCGAAGTAGACTACTAAGACTATTCAAATTATTTATTCAGCCAGTGTGAAACGCAAATGGGATGGAGAGAATGAGAACATACAAAGTACAGCAGTACAATTATTGAGAGATGGCAATAAACTACCAGAAAATCTGGAATATTACTGTACGATTGCAAAAATATTGATGGATCAGATGAATAATATTGAGAAAGGCTGATTTGTTTGGACGGAGTGAGATGGAAGGCGCTATGGCCATGCATAGAATGCAACACCGTTGGAGCTCCAACCTGTAGATGCCGTGGCGGAGCAGTTGTAATCATAATCTGCAATGTGAAGAGCGAATATCTTGTTACTTATTACTGACTTACAATTCTTCCCCATCACTTCATGCGGTCTAGTATGCTCGAAGATCTTCACGGTGGCGCCGCAACAATTTGCCTTGGTTGCGACAAATCTGAATAGGTGTGATTATTTCTAATTTGATTCTCAATCACTCACCCCACAATTCGATTGATATTACGGTGAGTCTTTTGAATGAGTGAATCGATAGCTTCAAGTTTGAGCTGGACAGCGCTGTCCGCTGAAATTGGATTGACTAGTGAGAAAATATCAAAGTCACAAACAAATCATCGTCCTCGTCAATCCCTTAATGCACTCAGTCACATTGCAGAGAGTAGAGAGAACATTCGATGCCGAGAAGGGGATAATATGGGCCAGATTGGCTGTAAATATTCCATAGTTTTATTTCAAAACAGTAAAATCGAACTTGTCGCCAAGACGTCCTTTATATCGGACTCCGATGCCTCCTTGAGGTAGCCCAATCCCCCTGCGTACTGTGATCGTGCGACGAGAGTGATGGTCTGAAAGGAGTAAAATCTTCTCCTAGTCAGTGCTTTTTTCGCGGAGGATGATGTAAAAAAAACTGGGGAAAAGTCAGGGGAGACTTTGTAATTGGTTGGAAGAAGACGCATGGAGATAACAAGGAGAAACACAACGTTCAAATGTCGCCTTATCGAGATCTCTTCGCGGAGCTAGAGACTCGCTATTTGGTTTCAAGGGTGGTGTGTTGTGAAACCATATTCTCTATTTTATTTTGCTATAGCTCCACGGGAAGCAAAGATTCATCAAGTGTACACAGATGCTTTTTTTACAGAAACTTCAGTAAAAGCGTACCTGGTTAAGCAATGACTGAGCGGGCGTAGCGATGAGGTCCGTAGTCGTTGAGGCTGAAGTCGACGTCAGCAGTTCCTGATGATTCGAGTTCAGTGAATTCAATAAAATGGAATGACCAGAAATCAACTCGCCGGTGTGGTCGTAAGAGCCTCAGTGGAGGTAGAAGAGCTCGATCCTGCCTCGGTCGTTGTAGATGTGGGACTCGGAGGCGTAATCTGATGATATCAGTTCAGTTTGTTTAGTAAAGTGGTAAGGCCAGAGATCAACTCGCCATCGGAACCGGAGGAGCCAAGGTGGTGGTAGAAGAGCTCGATCCTGCCTCGGTCGTTGTAGATGTGGGACTCGGAGGCGTAATCTGATGATATCAGTTCAGTTTG
>LS518946.1:371916-394227 GCA_900490845.1 Pristionchus japonicus
TCGGAACCGGAGGAGCCAAGGTGGTGGTAGAAGAGCTCGATTCTGCCTTGGTCGTTGTAGATGTGGGACTCGGAGGCGTAATCTGATGATATCAGTTCAGTTTGTTTAGTAAAGTGGTAAGGCCAGAGATCAACTCGCCATCGGAACCGGAGGAGCCAAGGTAGTGGTAGAAGAGCTCGATACTGCCTTGGTCGTTGTAGATGTGGGACTCGGAGGCGTAATCTGATGATATTAGTTCAGTCGGTTTAGTAAAGTGGTAAGGCCAGAGATCAACTCGCCATTGGAACCGGAGGAGCCATGGTGGTCACCATTGACTCCCTCTGCAATATTCGTCGCTCTAATGAGCACATTGGAAGAGTGAACAAGATCAAAAATGGAAACTCACCACGGTACTCGCCGTTGTCTGGATCACTCGGGTGGTCTCCTTCATCTCAGGGAGTTTGCTCGACTGATTAATCATCGGGGTTGATCCATTGGTAGTGGGTGACTGAAATTGACTGTACTGAATAAGTCATCATTGACTCCATATGCGACATTGCATCGTCGCTCTAATATACACATTGGAGGTGTCAACAAGATCGAACATGGAAAGATGCGTACCTTTGTCTCTTTGCGGACGGCGTACGGAGCTGAGGGAGTGTTGATAGGGACATTCGATCGGAATTTCGGAGCCGACTGAAATGGATAGGATGAGCAGATCATGATGGATGACTGTGTCGATAGGGAACATGCAACGCCCCTATAAAGCCTATCTCAAAGGACAAGTTCCCAATATTAGAAACTACTCGGGATTCCCTAGTTTAATGTTGTAGTCATACCATGGTGCACCAACGCTCCATTCGGAGCCAATTTTTCTCCGCCTTCTCCCGGTCTGACTGGATGCGGATCGAGAGGACTTCCTCTAGCGTGGCCGGGCCCTTCTCCAACTCGCTTTCGTCGACCTGTAAGATCAGATGAGTGTGACAAAATAGAGTCGGATGCATATGGAGTCGAACCCCGACCGTTCGATACGTATGTGGTACCACGAAGCTATCCTCCGATGCTGGCACGCACACGAGTTTTTTTTCAATGGCGGTAAAGTCACGCATTCCCCTAGCTAGAGTTCTGTAATTCCCCTCATTAACCGCGTGGTAAATAAAGTCTAAGTATAAGATTAAGTATTTATTAACACACCTCCAGCTTTCCGGCCACCCAATCTTCCAGCATTCCGCCGGTGAGTCCTCCTCTGTTCGTGAGGACCAGCTCAGTCAAGTCATAGATATCACCTGAAGGGGCACGGAATGAGCATTCTCCGGAACTTCTCCGTTTTATCAGCCCTCGCTACTACCTCGCGGGGCGGTGAATGTGTATAGAAAAGTAGGGATGGAATACGCTGTGCGAAGAGCCCAAAAGACAGGGAAGTGCGATATTTCCTCGGAAACGCAGGCAACAAGATGCAATCACCTGGCTTGGCCTTCCTCTCCTCCTTCTTGATCAGATCGAATTGCTTGATGAGAACGTCGTTGTCCGTGGTTCTGCAAAAACGACAATGAACCAACTAAGAGCAAAGGAACTAAGACTGACAGGAAAATTGAGGCGCTTTCAAATTTTCACGTATTGTTGGAATGTTTGGTTTCATAGACTAAATCTGAAGAGCCTAATTACACTATTTTTTGCTGTGAGACTTTTGTTTTCGGCTATGGAGAAGGGTCGAAACGGACGAAACGATCAAGACACAAAGCGTGTTGCGTAGCGCACATACCCATTTCCCGCATCCTCTCGCCACGACAGCCACCCGCACCTAATCGGGTGGCAGCGATGCCTTTTGTGATCTTTCCTGAAAACAAGTAGATGTTGTTACTTAGTATTAAAGAAAATACTTCCTATGATGGTGTGTAATATAAAAATATGTCTTCCCCCACTTCCTCTCATTCCTCTCTCCTTCCTAGAGCTGTGAAGAGGAATGGGAAGGAGGAAGGAAATGGAAAAGGGAATATTTCAACCGGTCTTTCCAAAATTCAACTGGCCGAAGTTTGAGCTCAAGTGAACTCTGTCAGAGGTGGATGGAAGAGTTAAGAGAAAGTCGTTAAATGAGAATATTCGGATGATAGGGCGAGAAACGAACGGTAATGTAGTGGGCGGAATATTCTGCTCATCCTGCCGGTTATCATCCGAATGTTCTCATTTCTTTGTCTAATTAACCCTTTGACACTAATAAATACTAATGATACACTTACCATGTCGCGACGCAGCCAGCGGGATCCCACGTACAGAGATCCCGGCAGAAGATGTCCAATGAGACGGCTGGGTCCACCTGTTCGAGTTGAGTTTTAAAATTTTGCAAATGAGCCTGATCACTCCAGGGTTAGGAGTGGGAATGGCAGTGGTGGCGATAGGGAACGGATAAAAAGCATTGAGCATGCTTTGGGGTTGGAAGCGGAATTTTCAAACAAAGAAACTGAGTGCGACAGTCAAATATGGAAATTATGACTGAATTTCAGGGATTTGACAAATGGACGGCGTTTTCGGGCAATTCCAATCCTGCACCAGCAAGGAAAGTGCTGGGAGAGCGAAAAAAATGTACTTACAGGGTCCCACCACTTGCTGTCCACCACCTCGAAATGAGCAGCTACTCGGGGCGGGAGCCAGGAGGACTGAAAAAAACATTATTAATAATAATAAAAAAAGTAATAATGATACTTGAAAGATGTGTGATGTTTTATTTGTAACATCACTTTTTAAAACCCAAAGCATTGCATGAGGAATCCACGTGACACGATAATCAAGGACACCGAGTTAGAACTTTTTTGAGCCTTTTCCTATAAAGGCTGTTGTTATGTCAGAGACCGTTTCACGAAACAGATCGTTCTCATCAGACATGGAATATTTTCATCCACGAGCTGGCACCAATGGAGATATAATGTTGGAAAACGATTTGCAGAAATCACTGATCACCCACGTTTTAGAGCTCTTCAAAAGTTATACAATTGCCAGTTCTAAAATATGAGCTCGTAAGGGATGACAAATTGCCAAACTATCGCATTTTTGGGGAATCCGGCAAGATATCGGAAAGTTGACCAACGCCAAACCACTCTCGCGATCGGGTATTAAGAGGAGAGGAAAATGCGAATGCTTGGAAGGGAGTATTCTGTGTCCAAGGCCATCTTCAGAGATCGATATCTAAATTGCGGCGGCCTCCTCCTTACGATTTAGCGAGAAGGAGAAGGAGAAAGAGACGAATAAGGTCAGCGTAATTGAGTGCGGAAGAAAAGAGAGACCGAGTGGAAGAGGGAAGGGTTACATTTGCTCAAATCAGCGGATTCGTTGATTTCGTTCTTTTATTTTCCCTTCTTCAGAAAAAAAGGGAGGATAGAAAAGAGGAATCGTCGAACCCTTGCGCTCACAATCGAAACCTTCGAGAGATTAGCTTCGTTCGGTCACTCTACTGATCCTTTCCTTTCACTACTTCACTACTATGCGGTCGAGTTGGTCTTGTTTCAAAAGGAACTAACGCCGATCTATCTGAGCTCTAATTCGACTCGACAATCTTACTATTCAATTTCAGCAAAAGATGAGCAGAGAAGAGCAAGAAATATGCAGAGAAAAGAAGATCTCAGTAGCATACGGGAATGGACTCACGGAATGGCGAAAACTGTTATCCAGAAATTTTTCCGAGATGGAAAACAAGTCTAGGTTCACCTGGGATCACTTATTAGTCTAATAGACGAGGTGGAGCAGAGATATTAGACACACGATTACATTTGACCGTTCAAAGTGAGAAAGAGAATCAAATAAGAGCGCACTGTCAGTTAAAGGGGAGAATACATTTACGCGCAAGAAGCAAGAGTAGAGTGCACTAGTGGTCAGCAAGGCTCGATCGCCATAGAAACTCACTGCACCATGATCGATTTTTCGAGAAGTGAACACTACTATTCGGGAACAGTTCCGAGCTGAGGACCAATTGTAGAGAATCGAAGAAGAAAATGAAGAGCGCACCAGTGGTCAGCAAGGCCCCTTCGCCATAGAAACTCACTGCACCATGATCGATTTTTCGAGAAGTGAACACTACTATTCGGGAACAGTTTCGAGCTGAGGACCAATTGTAGAGAATCGAAGAAGCAAGAGAAGGGCGCACTAATGATCAGCAAGGCCTTATCGCCATAGAGACTCATTGTACAACGATCGATTCTTCGAGAAGTGAGAACTGCTATGTGAGAATAAATTCGAGCAAAGGGCGAAGGAAAGAGAATCGAAGAAGCAAGAGAAGGGCGCACTAATGGTCAGCAAGGCCCATCTCCATATTGACTCATTGTACTACGATTGACTCTTCGAGAAGTGAGAACTTCTATTTGAGAACAAATTCGAGCAGAGGGCGAAGGAAAGAGAATCGAAGAAGCAAGAGAAGGGCGCACTAATGGTCAGCAAGGCCCCATCTCCATATTGACTCATTGTACTACGATTGACTCTTCGAGAAGTGAGAACTGCTATGTGAGAATAAATTCGAGCAGAGGGCGAAGGAAAGAGAATCGAAGAAGCAAGAGAAGGGCGCACTAATGGTCAGCAAGGCCCCATCTCCATATTGACTCATTGTACTACGATTGACTCTTCGAGAAGTGAGAACTTCTATTTGAGAACAAATTCGAGCAGAGGGCGAAGGAAAGAGAATCGAAGAAGCAAGAGAAGGGCGCACTAATGGTCAGCAAGGCCCATCGCCATAGAGACTCATTGTCCTACGATTGACTCTTCGAGAAGTGAGAACTGCTATTTGAGAACAAATTCGAGCAGAGGGCGAAGGAAAGAGAATTGAAGAAGCAAGAGAAGGACGCACTAATGGTCAGCAAGGCCCATCGCCATAGAGACTCATTGTACTACGATTGACTCTTCGAGAAGTGAGAACTGCTACTTGAGAATAATGTCAAGCAGAGGGCGAAGGAAAGAGAATCGAAGAAGCAAGAGAAGGATGCACTAATGGTCAGCAAGGCCCATCGCCATAGAGACTCATTGTACTACGATTGACTCTTCGAGAAGTGAGAACTGCTACTTGAGAATAATGTCAAGCAGAGGGCGAAGGAAAGAGAATCGAAGAAGCAAGAGAAGGACGCACTAATGGTCAGCAAGGCCCATCGCCATAGAGACTCATTGTACTACGATTGACTCTTCGAGAAGTGAGAACTGCTACTTGAGAATAATGTCAAGCAGAGCGCGAAGGTAAGAGAATCGAAGAAGCAAGAGAAAAGTCAAAGATCAAAGGAAAAGTCAAAGAAAAATGTTTTTTTAATCAAAGGAGAGATGGCGTTTAGTACCTCCTACCAAAAAACGTATCCAAATGTTCCGACTCGTACATGTACGCAAAGTTGTTTTCTAGGGTTCCTCAAGTTTTTAGCTATCCTTTCGCTGTTAGTAAGAGACACAATAATGTACCGCCGGGAAAAAGGGGAAAAACTAATGTTCTAGAACAGATTCGAAAAGAAGAAATGGAATCGAAGAAGCAAGAGAAGAGCGCAGAAAAAAAACTTCCACTCAAAGAGAAGGAGATGCTTTAGACCTCGCGTTTGGAACCTCACCCCAAGAGTTTCGCGCATTTATGCACATCTTCTGCGGTTCCTTCTATGGGAAGCGAGAGACAACGGTATTGCTAAAATCTCAACCTACCTAGCGCATCAAAATCGAGGGAAGAGCGCACTACGAATAAGAGCGAGAGTGACTTCCGCATTTTTGGCCCGAGCATGTCTCTGTGCTGTCCTGAGCGACTAATGAGGCAGCGAATGAGCAAGTTAGTATTGAAAAGAGTTCTGCCAAACGTCTAGAAGCGCCGCAAGGGACTCACTTGAGTGTGTCCGGAGGCGAGGGGGACGATCATGACGAGGACGAGAAGAGAAGCGATGAGAGAGGAGCGACGACGGGTAGAGGGCAGAGCCACCTTCACCTGAAATGTTAAGCAGAATAAGACGGTATACCAATTAATTAGTTCGGGTTTGAACAAATCATATTTTGTTCAAACCCGAAGAGACTCACCCGAGTGCCGCCCTGGGGAAGAGAGAAGAGACGAGCCATGAAAGAGGAATGAAGATGGGAGAAGGGATGGAAGCTCTTCATTATCTGAAACAATAGTTAATATAAAATTACTAATTAATTACACGTTTAAACAAATGAGACTCACCCGAGTCCGGCCGAGGAGAAGAGAGAGAAGAAAGGCGAGGAGATTGGAAGGGAGAACGGATGATGGCAGAGAGACTGCCTTCACCTGAAGGACGATATCTTACAGTGAGAAGGTGAGGTGGTGAAGTGATGTTTGCGGATTGGGAGATTCAAAAGGTAGTACAGATGAGACTCACCTTAGATTTGCCGATGGAAAGGATTGAGAAGAGGGAGGAGAGGATACGGAAGAAGGGCAGGAAGCACCTCTTTCCCTGAAATAATAACAAATCAATGATTTATTCAACGCTCAAGACGCAACGACTAGTTACAGTAAGAAGGTGAAATAGTTAAATAATGAAAGACTCACCTTGCCGAAGGAGCGATGATAGAGGAGAATGGAGAGGGAGACCAGATGATAGGAAGAGGGCAAGTAGCCTCTCATCTTCTCCTGAATGATCAATTAATTAGATTATCTACGTTCGAAGTGAACGCTACACGTTGCTTTAGGATGGTGAATGGAATTATGTAATCTGCTCAAAAAGGATGATCACTGTCGGAAGAGTGCCGACTGAATGAGAACACAATGATGCGAGAGACAACTGCTATGTCAGAGAGCTCTCATCCGACCTAGTGACTCAAAAACGAAGCGCACTCCACGAATCAGGATGAATCAGGCGGGGAATGGGAATGGTAGGTATAGAATACAAAAGTACGAAAGTGCAGCAGGAGACTTGCCTTCGTGTCAGCCATGGAGAATTGATTGAAGAGAGGGAGGCCGATGATAGAGGAGAGTCGATGGCGAGAAGGCAGCCGGGCTGCCGGTTCTTTCATAATTACCCTGAATTATCGATTAGTTAATGAATCTACGGCCGAAGCGCGACGAGATACAGGAAGATGTGAAAGAGAAACAGTGAAGTATCAAGAGAATTTCTATCGAGGAGAGTTCAGCGCAGAGACGGGAATTCAGCGTGGGGGGACAGGGAAGAGCAAGATATTCAAGGTGTGAGATCGACGAGGATATGCAGGAAGAGTTAGGTAGTAAGATAAGAAGATGAAACTAGTGAAGACCAGGAGGAGTAGTGGAGGAGCTCCTCAGGCCCAGAATCCGACCTTCTTATAGCCCGGCTGCAAGCCCCGCCCCTTCTGGCTCCGCCTACAGCCTCTGATTCGTCGAGCAAGTACGGTAGGCGCAAAATAGAAGTGGAGATTTTTGGGAATTCGGAGGAATTTGCAAGGCCATTCTGGAACCGAGACGAGATAAATGCATGAAAGCCCATTTAGGTGAGAAGATATTCTGCTGCGAGGGGTGTGAGTGATGGCTCGCCATTCTCCACAAACTCAAGTAGGAAATGGAGCGAATTCTTTCTTGATTTTGAGCATTCTAGAACCGATGAGAGAGTGCGAGAAATGAAGAGACGGTGAACCCTATTTCGCACTTCATCTCTCACGTAGGAAACGGAGGTATGGTTCTCTTCGTTTTGCGCGCTCTCTAACCGGTGAAAGACTGGGTGAAAAGAAAAGGTCTTCGCAATGTTCATCAGTATCAAGCTCTCTGACAGATGATGGTCATACAAAAGGAATAGTAGGATCAAATATGACGTAGAAGAGGAGGAAAAGGGACTCTCCTTGCCTCACACGCTCTCTCACCGGTCAGACAGTCGAGAGAGAGCGCAAATGAGGAGAACGGTTCAGATACCATCCCCAGAGGAGAAATGAAAACCAATCAGTAGTGGAGGAATATCACGAAAGAGCCTAATTATGAGAAATCACACGAGAACAGAAGAACAGAGAATAGAGCGAGCTATAGATCATTGATGGGATACTGACGGAAGATGTGTAAGGTCAGGCACTACGATCCTTAGACTAGAAGACCGGTGCCAGCTACAGTAGACCATCTACAGAATACCGTATCGGCCAAGAGGATGCGTACGACTGTCTGGATGGCTAGACGTCTAGCCCATATCTGGCAAATGGATAAAGGCTCTCCTCATTTCACTCACTCTCTCACTGCCTTGAGTTGCGAATTTGCCTTCCCTGGTCAAGACATTTTAGTACCGGATGGGTAACTAATGTCGGATCTGTGCTAGTTCTATGCTACTCTGAAGTGGTCTAGGTGGCATTGACTACGACTGATAATGGAGAAGAGGAGGTACTCAGTATGATCGATAGGCAGGCATTAAAGCACTTCAGTACCAGGGAAAAAGTAAAAAAAAAGCAGGGGGGGGGTGCAGGAAGTATGAGAAACGTCTTGCAAGACACTATACCGGATGATATCTTTCCGAGGCGAGAGGGCTCTTCATGGAGAAAACATTTTCGTGATACTGTACTGAAGTGGACATTTTCGTGCTTCAGTGCGCGACAAAACAGTGGAGGGAAGACATGTTGAGAAAGACCTCAAGTGATCTTGAAGACAACTGATGCTACTGTTCTGAGGAGGAAGTTGTTCTAGGAGAAGATGCAGAGGAGGAAGAAAAGGGGGCCGAAATGGAGATGCGCACCACTAACCATGAGAGGAGGATGGAAGGATGGTCATTAATATTGGGACGAGAATGGGGGAAAAGCCAATTCAAAATAAGATGAAGATGAGGAGCAAATGGTCGCCAAGGAAAGGAAACTCTAGGAGGAAAAGCAAAACAACTATCCTCATGCCGCGTAAACGCACGAAATGTAGAGAGCCCTAGTAGGGTTGGCATTTTGATTCTTTGATGAATCTTAGGATCATTTGATTCTCAGAATAAATCGCTCTGAACGCGAAGAATTAATGATTCTGAGAATCACTGATTCTCAGAATCATTGATTCTTCGTGTCATAACTAGGCTCCAAATAGTCCGATCAGCTTCAAATTTGGACAGCACTCTGGTATATACTGTCGTGATCTCTCATAGAATTTCGAGAGTGATTGAATAATGCTGGGTTGCCAAAACAAACGACCGCTCATTACGATCAAATCTGGAGATGAGATTGAACAAATTGAGTTTCAAAGGTTCTTCAAGTCGGAAATGTGAAACGGCATTCAATAAGATAAGATTTCTGTCTTCTCATTCTTGGTTGATTCTTCCAAAGAATCAAATTGCCAACCCTAAGCCCTAGTATTCACGGTCATACTATCATTCAAGCAGTTCGCACGAAAAATCGAGATTGTAGAGTGATTTGTAACCACAAGAACTCGTTTCCGCGAAGTGTGGTGGTCATTCTGAGGTAAGTGAAGAGATGAAATGATGAAGACGAGTATTCGGAATTCACAATGTCGCGCACAAGATGAATTGAATCATACACAGCTTGTGTTTTCTACACGGATTTCATGCATGGATTTTGGTTACTCTCTCAAAATGGCAGTTGAACGGTGGAAGAAGTAACGAGAGGTGAGAGGATCCGTTCCCAACGAGCAATCTGACTCTCTCAAATTCGCCTGCTATCTCGTCGATCACAGAAGAAGTGAGAGAGCACGGGCAAGCGAGAGAGTCAGACCATCGCTCTGGCGGGCACACTTAGCGGACTCCGTCCTGTCACCTCCGCTTGCCCTGCTCAACTTGATGGGCAAGGAAGATGGAGGGCACCTCTCTACCTTAGGGCCAAGATGGAACAGTGCACCCCATCTCCTCTATCTCTCTCGCACCCCAAGAGTGCGATCAACATGAATGCAGGCCAAGCGAAGGAGAGGACTCGAGTTCTGGAAGTGTACACCAGAAGATGACTGCTGAACGGAATGCCCAAGAGAGAGAGCAGCTCTGCCTGGATACGATAACCTCTCTAAGCCCACGCATAACCTCACTGATGATAGGCAATAAACCTCCACCTGGATGGGATTCTGGAGAAATATACTAGTCGTTGAGCGCAGAATGGGCGCTTTCCGGCGCCGAATGAGGCCAAATGCGCGCGCGTTTGGGTGATATCACGTATTCCCATTCTTGCTCCTAAAGAATGGCTGCAAGGTGAATGGCGGTACTTATCCGAGCAGGCGCTGTTCATTTCGAAGACTTTGGTTTGCAAATTCGAAAACGATTTCGACATTACTGCTACCATGGCTGGATATCAAACCACTGCAATGTGCTCCACTTCCGCAATCAGACCGTCTATCCAAACGCTATGTTTTTTGAGATAAATATTTTTGAGAGTCGAGCAAATCGTTCTTTTTGGCACTATTATGTTCTCAAAAGCCGGCAGATAAGTGTGATTCGGGTCAGACTTGCCAACTGCATTACGCAGTTTGAATTGATGGGGAAATCGTTATGTTCAACAACGAAAACTTCTTCGAACTCTCTTGCCTATCGTAAGATAAGAGCCCGTTCGCATAAGAATCGGACAAATCTTGAATGGTCTGGCACAGCCCAAAATGGTCGATTCGCTGAAACTGTGACTTTCGGGGTTCTCGACGGTCCTGAAGACGATGGTAACTTTCATTTTGCATTTTGGACCATCGTTGGCTTCAAACGGCGTTACGTCGAAAACTGAATCTCGTCTATAGCGCCTTCCTCTGGACCGGTAAAATTAAGCAAGCGCGGTTTCAGGCCTAAAATTTGATGGCGATAACGCCTGTAAACTTTATTTTTTGTTACTTTCAAAAATAATTTTGTTACAAAGTGCAACTTTTCAATGATTCATTTGGATGAGGCGAGACATACATAGGAAGGACGGGCGTGAGGAGGCGATTCCAAAAATATTTTTTTCAGAATTTTAAAAGATGTACTTTTAGAATGTTACAAAATAAAGTGACCTGAAAACGTGGTTCTCGTCCTTGTTTACTCCTTCCCCCGCCTCTCTCTCCCTTTGATCTACCCTCTTCCTCTCTGTGCTCTCTCACTTTCGCACGCTCTCTCGCCTCTTCCCATCTGAGGGACGAGGGGAGGAGAGGCTGGCGGGGTCAGAGAAAGGAGTAAACAAGGACGAGAACCACGTTTTCAGGTCACTTTATTTTGTAACATTCTAAAAGTACATCTTTTAAAATTCTGAAAAAAATATTTTTGGAATCGCCTCCTCACGCCCGTCCTTCCTATGTATGTCTCGCCTCATCCAAATGAATCATTGAAAAGTTGCACTTTGTAACAAAATTATTTTTGAAAATAACAAAAAATAAAGTTTACAGGCGTTATCGCCATCAAATTTTAGGCCTGAAACCGCGCTCGCTTAATTTTAGCGGTCCAAAGGAAGGCGCTATAGACGAGATTCAGTTTTCGACGTGACGCCGTCTGAAGCCAACGATGGTCCAAAATGCAAAATGAAAATTACCATCGTCTTCAGGACCGTCGAGAACCCCGAAACTCACAGTTTCAGCGAATCGACCATTTTGAGCTGTGCCAGCCCTTGTTCGATTCTTACGCGAACGGGCTCATAATCATCAAATTAAGTGTCGTGATGGACACGTGATACAGGTTCATTGTGAAACAGTTCTCGTGCATTTCATCTTTTGAAATTGATTATGCATTGGTCTTCGTGCTTTCCATCCAGTAGCCATCCTGCCTCTAGATTGTTCCTAGATTTTATTTATTTTTTCCCTTTCTTATTGGGCTGGCAAAACGATTACGACATAACAATGCCGAAACGGAGAGGAGGGGGGGGGGGGGTTTCGGCATCGTAATGGACGGAGAGGGGAGGGAGAGGGTTTCGGCATCGAAATCATTTCGATGCATCGTAGTGACTCATCCCAATGGATTTTATGCAAATCACGATAATGCGCACCCACGAAACGTTTCGGAATCATTTCGATGCACCGTAATGATTTCGATGCTCTCCCTCCCCTCTCCCCTTCATTACCATTCCGAAACCCTCTTCTCTGCATTTCGGCATCGTAATGGCGAGGCGAGAGAGCGCTCGCCATAACGATGCCGAAATGATCGTTTTGCCATCTCTATTTTCTATTACATTTTACTTCTCTTATTGTTGCATTTACTCGAAATTTCCATGATCAAATTTGAGATAAATGATGAAAACATTTAAAATAGCCATGTGAATTTGCAAGAACGTGCAATGAACTGTTTCCTGAAGTTAGCCAGGAAATATAGTGCTTGTTCATATTTATCAAGGCAAAACTCCAGTAAATTCTGCCTCCCATCCAGTCCCAACAGGTGCGGAAGTATCGTTGGCGGTAAAGACGATCTGGAAGGAAGACGATCCATTATCTTGGTTGACCCGAGATGAAGGTTGCAAGCTAGGGGGAACTAGGCCGTATGAGAACCATTTGCATATTAATGAGGGCGAGAGACAAGAGTTATGCAATAGACGGAATATGCAAAAGGTTCTCATCCAGTCGGTTCTCATCCGACGGTTCTCCTCCGACCTAGTACCAGCTAGAGTATAGTAAGGGTATACGAGTATTAATCAATTAAAAATACAATACCTTGAGCACGTTTGATGACGAAAAGTACGACTGATTTACGACGGGAGCGTCATTTGTGAAACTGAAATTGCTCATTATTAATACATTTATTCATGCTTTCGAAACACATTACGTTTTGAAGGGCTGGTTGCTGTTGAGCCCATCATAGAACGCGAGCGCAGTTCCCGATTGGCAATCGTACGAGACAAATTTGACACTAGCCTGAAATTTTACATTTTCAAAGTATCCCGTACAGATACTGACTAGAGTCCGTGTAATGGTGTGAAAAAAAAGCAATGAGCATTAGGAATTGTCCGGAGTTGCGCAAGAGTGCTGGCTACCGATAAAAATGTGTGAACCCACCTCTAATCCTTCCACCGTGCCAATCACATACTCGCACTTCTGCTGGCCGGGTATTGATAGGGGATAGTTGGGAGAGAAGATCTAGATATTTGTTTACCGATTGCCTGTTCTTGAGTAATTTTATCGCATATTGTACTATAACGCAAGAAATTTCGCGAATTGAACTAGCATAAAAACTTACGGTTCCCTGTCCAGAATAGTATTGATTAGGCGGGCAGTGAGCATCGGCTTTCGGTTCTAAACTTTCATTTTTTTAAAATATATTTTTCGAAATGTGAAATTTAAATTTCTAGGAGATTCAGCAATCAGCTCAAATTTCATCAAGCATAACGAAGATGGCGGAATTAAAGGAAAATAGAGCGAAACGAGGTTGCAAATAGTATAAGAACGATAAAGCTGCTAGAAAGAGGCAAGAAAGGGAGATTCCTAAAGATAACGCTGTTGGACGCTTCGGTCCTTGGGTCGTAGACGCCCAACCTCAACCGTTCGAGCAAACGTACGTTGTACATCACTTGGATCGCTTTCGCTTCCGTCCCTGATGCAAAGGAATGGCTGATTGACTGCGCAGTCAATGTTGGTCCACTGTCCCTGATTGCCAAACTCCGAATCGAGTAGCATTTGCACGCATGTGCCGAAAATCGTGTTCGGAAATCCTGAAATATTTCTTTGTCTCATACGTTTTTGGGACGTGAATAAACGAGAGAGAGAAGATATCGATATATCACGCGTTTCACCTAAGGATTCGCTCAAATGGGCGATTCCGTTGCACATCGAGAAATGCGCCAACTGAGATCCCTTCTGTTTTTGATGCCCACCCACCTGGGGAAGCCTCGGTGGAAGTTGCGGACCTTGTCGATCGCACGTCTGTCCAGATGGCCACGTCAAACTTTGCCGTTGAGGCCTAGTCTTTCATAATTATCTCATGTTTGGGAAATGATTGACGCCTAATTCCAGGCAATGATCTAAAGTATTCCTCCTACTCTTTAAGATAGAACTGGTTAGAATTTCATTTTCGCGAAACTACGGCCGCTCTGGACGAAACAAAGCACTAGAAATGGGAACTATGGAAATTTCGTCTTGATCGATTGGGCTCGATTAGAGCTTTCGTTTGGTATGCTGGCGCTTTCTGAAAGCTTACAACAAAATGGTCAAAGGATTGAAAACTCGTATCTTTGGAGAACGGATGAAAGATACGAGCGTAAACAATGGGGGAAGGGAGAGAGAGACGCGTGACCTCGCTTTGATCTACCTCCTCCCCTGCCTCTCCTGGCACTCTCCTTGTTGTTTTCCCATCCGTTCTCGAAAGATACGATGTTTCGATCCTTTGACCACTTTGTTGTAGGCTTTCAGAAAGCGCCAGCATACCAAACGAAAGCTCTCATCGAGCCCAATCGATCAAGACTAAATTTGCGTAGTTCCCATTTTTAGTACTTTGTTTCGTGCAGAGCGGCCGTAGTTTCGCGAAAATGAAATTCTGACCAGTTCTATCTCAAAGAGTAGGAAGAATACTGTTTATCAATACCTGGAACTAGGCGCCAATCTTTTCGCAAACATGAGATAATTATGAAAGACTAGGCCTCAACGGCAAAGTTTGACGTGGCCATCTGGACAGACGTGCGATCGACAAGGTCCGCAACTTCCACCGAGGCTTCCCCAGGTGGGTGGGCATCAAAAACAGAAGGGATCTCAGTTGGCGCATTTCTCGATGCGCAATGGATTATGGAATTCTAAGGTGAAATGCGTGATATCTCACCATATGCAAAGCGAGTGTATCCAATATACGACTTGTCGAGCCATTGGAAAACTGAAAACCATTCAGACGATTAAAATATGGTTGGAATGGCTTACCTCCATTTGAAAACTCTCCACCGATGGTTATAGTTCCGTTTACTCCTGCATCCAATGCGATTTGCATGTATAGACCATTTTCCTGAGATGGAGTAGCATCGACACTAGGTCGGATGGGAACATTCGGATGATAACCTACTGGCTCATCCAGTAGGTTATCATCCGAATGTTCTCATCCGACCTAGTGCCAGTAGCATCGTTATTTATATCAACAGTTTCAAACGAATTTTGAATAACCAACGCCTCGGATTTCTAATCGGACCTCTGGAAAAGCAGAGAAGTACCAATCAACGCACGGTATAGCTATGCATGCCACCAATTTGTCCTATGAGATTTTGAATAGGATAATAATCTGGCAATGCGATCAGTAATTGGGCGCCTTATTACAACAGCATTACAACAATGCATGCTGACTTCAAAAGCGTTGAGATGAAGAATAGAGGCATTAATCAGACAATCAACGCACGGTATAGCTATGCATGCTGACGAGGCGGCCGCCTCCTGGACACGATTCGGCTGCACTCTTCTGAATGATGAAGCGGGGTTAGAACATCTCGTTTCGAGGAACTCCAAATGTGTCTACTACCCACCTCCCCCTGAACCAGAGGGGTGGTGGGGGATTTCATGCAAAAGATATGTTCTATCACCTGATCGAGTGGTTTCGAGTGCACAGACACGCATCCTCCGTTGTACTCCGTTTCGCCGTCGACACAATCGATTGCTGAGAAGCACAGATTGTAATTCGGGGCGGTTAATTCGGAGCCGGCCGGGGAGGAACGAAGAATGAGAACTACCCGGGATAATGGAGTATGAAAATATGATGTGAATTTGCGCTATCCCGGGTAATTCACTCCATTCACGGGTACCCGAAAGATGAAATCTATAGAGGAGGTTCGAGAACTTTCAGGTAAAGAAAAAATAAATGGGTAATTTTGTTGAAAATTTAGAAACAGTTTGTTGGAAATTAATTATTCCGAAATTAACAGAAATCTCACTTTTCGCTTTCACTCTGCACACCCAGCAGTCTCCTTGCTGCTGACCACAACCACGCCTGAACAATAACAACCACAATAACAACATCAACAGTCACAATAACAACAACAACAGTCACAATAACAACAGCAACAGTCACAATAACAACAACAGTCACAATAACAACAACAACAGTCACAATAACAACAACAACAACAACAACAACAATCACAATAACAACAATAACATCGTCAACACATGTTGTTGATCACTTACTCTTCCCATAAACCGCCGTCTACCACCGTGAAGCATCGCGACTTGCCGTCATCTTTTGGTGCTGTTCAATGTTTTGTATTTAGCATTTCTATTTTCACTTGAACATCATGCTTCTCACCTAAGACTAGACCTGAATCTGTCATCGAGTAAATTTTAGTCGTTGGGCAAGTATAATTTTACTTTCATTCGATAAAGCTCGAAATGTCGGGAATGACGGATACGGGGCCATTTCCACCTTTTCTTCAGGGAAAAAATAGAAAACAATAAAATCGAAATTTCGGTCAACCAAAGGCGAGGAGAAACGGAGCGGAAAAATGACTTATGACAAAATGGTGAGGTTTTTCGCGTAGATGATCAAAATGAACCCTGGGGCTTGAGGAACTCTAGACTGTTTTCCCTGTTCCAAACACTTTTTGAACTTTACGCAAACGACCTCATATGTTTGTTTCAAAAAAGTATTCATAACGGTATATTTTGAAATGCGAACCCTAGTAGTGTCGAAGTCTAAATTAGTTCTGCAATGGGTTTTGCAGCGCTGAGTGAGTAGTGGGGAAATGAGAATGGTAAGAAGGGGATACTCTGTAAGAATAGTCTGGGCCAAAAAGCGAAGAATTGCCGCCAAAAGAGCTCACGATCGGCAAGGAAGTTTTCGTAATCAAAAGGAGAGCCGTCATCCCATTTGCATTCACTGCCCTGGCATCGCAACCCGATGTTCTTGTACATCCCATTGCACGGACTGCTCCGGATCGCCCAAGTATCCTGCAAAAAAGTGAAAAAGTATTAGGAAGATACCGATTTGGCACTTGTAGAGTTTCCCGGAAGAATGGATCTGTTTCATTCATTCTATAAATAAGATTGCCTAACGCAGGGTGGATGGTGAGTCTTCCGGTGAAATCCACAAGTACCAATTGTTTTATTAGTATTAGTAGCACATACAACTCACGTTGACCACGACAGGAAAACTAACGTGACCGTAGTGTAATAACTAGGGATGGCGAATGAAGAGGTTGAAATGCACTCTTCATTCTCCCTCTCACGGGCGCTGAGATCGGTGTCATTCTTCACGAAGAGCGATTCGGCGCGGCGAGCTCTTCATGAAGAACGAGAGGGAGAAATGAGAGAGATCTCAACGTTATTCCATCTCTTCATGAAGAGGGAATGCCGCCACGTCGCTTTTCATGAAGATCAAAATGAGAGGGAGGGAAGTTCTCTTCATTCGCCATCCCTAGTTATAACCCATCTTTGAGAGTGGTTCGCCACTACAAGTGATGAACTAACATTATCGTTGTGAATGGAGGCGAGCAGACCACCATAGTCAGTGTTGCATTGAAGCTCGGCTTCGTCAAAGGTTTTCGGACAGTCATAGTTAGCGAACGAATCGTGGAACATTATGCACTGCAAATGGAGAAGCTTTGGCTCATTGGAGACATTAAACAAGCATTTGGAAATCATCAATGATGTAGTTTACGTTTGCTTCGGATGCTACCATTTTTCCGATTCTAGATAAGAAGAGAGACGATAGGTAGTCCAACTCGCTCATCCATTCTCTGGTGTAATACGTACTTTGAAGCAGTCTGAGCCATCGGCCTGGGTGAATCCATATGGGCACTCACTGGCGTATACACTCGGGAGAAGCAGCAGAATTGAGATTGGTAACAGTCGCATCTGAAGGAGATAACATTAAACGAAGAGCAAGTTTAGAATTAGAATTCGAACTGTGCAAAATATTTTCAATCTGTCATTTTGCGATGCTCTCTCGTTGGGCAGAAGACGTGCGAAAGTGTATGAAAATGTAGGAAACTTCTGCACTTCTTGGCCCAGGGTCCCCTTCTCTATGACCGCTCTCACGAGAGAATGACGATGCATCTGACGAAATGGAAAACTTTCGAGGGTTTTGCGCTTTTAAAATTGGACAGTGGAGTGATCAAGAGTGGAGATTATAGAGTATTAAGAGTAGAAACTCTTAGCACCTAAAGCATACGTTTAACAAGTTTAAAAATATTGTAAAGTCCTCTGTCCTTACTCAGTGAGCATAGAGGAGAGCGCTTTATCGGCAAGCAACCGGCCACGAGGACCGCTCAACACAAGAAGAAAGAGGGCGAGTCGGGGAGGTGAGAGAGCATACTCTCTCTATGCAAATGGGTAGAAGGCAGGGAGAGACAAGGGTATCGAGATTCAAAGGAGTTATGCTAATCGACGAGGTGAGAGGGAATGAGGGAGACGGCACGTCTATCATTATGGTAATTGACTAGAGTGTGAGAGGGATCACCCCTCGATACAACAAAAAAATTCAGAGTTGTGACAAGGCAAGGTTTGCAAACCGTCGTGGCATTCGCTGTCATACGACGTGGCCAGTTACTCGTGATGGGTCGTGATAGTGGGATGTTTACGATCGTACAGACTTGTGCTTTGCAAAGATAAGAGATAGCAAGGAAACACTGTACGACATTTGAGCAATGCAACATGAAACAGATGTGCGAACTTGAACATTTATTCGGTGCGCATTTTTAGAGGGCAGAATACTGAGGATGGGTGCTCAATGCACGATCATTCTGGTGGAATTGGCATGCAGACGGGTTCTCCTCCGTTCAGGTAGAAGTTAACAGCCTGAGAAATGCTAATCATCGACCTCGTTATAACTCGGAACTCACTGTTTTCAGAGCGTCAACCGAGCAATAGCCTCCCACGCGAGGATATTCCGTCGTATTAGGGTAGAATTTGCAGAAGTCGAAGACCTCGAAGTCTTTGTCTACCCCGTTCTTTGCATAGGCCTATAACGCATTCATTATGCAGTGTTAGTATGTTTCGTGCTACCTTCACGAAGTATTGATCCAATAACACCCAGACTTCAATCACAAGAGAGCAAGCAAAATCAGGAGTACGATTCTGAAGTGGAAAATTACATTTTCTTTGATACATAAAACTGAATGGATGCTAAATTATTACGCGCCTGAAAGAAATCTCTTGCTCCTTCCTGGAAACTGAGTATGTTCATCAGTCCCAACATGTTTACATCATGCTGGAAACCATATTAGGATTCAAAAATGTAATTGAAAAGCAGCTCACAGCAAAGAGGTATATCCCTTTCTCCTGGAAGGGGTCACACGTGCTCTCGTCTCCGTGATATTTGTAGCACTTGATCGTCTGCAAACAGCTTGCTTAATCCATTTCTTCAGCCGTTTCGTCAAATACATCCCGAAACGAGCTAATAAACGCACATTATCAATCCTGTTGAGGATGAACGAAGCCAAGTTTCCAACTGTGCGTCTCATTCGATCACGGGCATCGGTGTTATTCGTGCCACTGCCACTAAGGGATTCAATGTACTGAAAAATAATTTTATGTCGAATACTAATTGACCCGAAAAATGTGACCCGGATTTCAAACTTGAGATGCTACTCTGGTATGTGTTTACGAATAGTGTGCTAATTAGTTGACAATTAGATAGAAACTCTCCCCCTTTTCCACGCTCTCTCAAAGTTCACTAATAGCTTGTCTTTAGTGTACTATTAGAGTGCAGTGAGAGAGTATGGAAAATGAGGAGAGTTTTCACCTAATAGTCCACTAATTAGCACACTATTAGTAGACCCATACCAGGGAAGCACTTACGTCGTACATAAAAGTCAATCCATCTCCGTTAGCGCAGTCCTGCTGGTCATCAGTCAGTTCCGGGCTGGTGACACTGTTCTTGTTCTCAGAGAGAAGAGTGTCGGAATACGCGGCCTCAGGCTGGAAGATAAATATATCGAGTGCATGCCTGAAGCAGAGAATCCAGCAAATTGACTCACGTCCTCACACTTCCACTCCTGTTCACGCATCTTGCTGAGAATCTTGCTCTGCAATCGAATTTACTCAATGGTTGCATGCCTGCTGTGGTTCTCACCGGCATATCGCTGGTGTTGGTCAGTCCGTACTTCGTTGCCATGTCCGACCACCCTAAAGTGCAGTCAAAATTGATGGCCAGCAGCTGAAATACTCATTTTTTTAGGACAATGAGAGCATGCCAGCGCTCACATCATCCGATTGGTAGGGCACAACCAGCACGGGAGCCTCAATTGGCTGGTTGTTGTCCCTGAATGAATATGGCGTTGGATAAAAAAAGTAATGATGGCGAAACTGAAAAAGACCAGCCGAGAACGCCGCGCTAGTCATCATTACGCGAGGCACGTTTGAAGAACGAAAGTAAATCTGCAAAAACAACGCAATTTGGAGCAGTTGGGAGGCAGCAAGTGTAACCAATTACGCACCTCATTGGGAACCAGTCGACCGTCGATGAACGGTGTGCCGTCGACATAGGCCGCTCTGTACGCGGCCCCCATCGTCACCGCGTGTGCTCTTCCTTCCTGTAAACAAGAGTGCGAAATACGGGTCGCCGTCTCTTGTCATTTCACGCACTCTCTCACCGGTAAGAAAGGCGAGAGAGTGTGCATGTGAAGAGACGCATTTCGAACCATATTTCGCACTCTACTGTAAAGCCATTGCCCTGCTCTCTGCTGAGAGGCCCAAGAGGTCCAGTGAGCTCACCGTTGTTAGCTCCCCGTGCCCCCTAAAAAACTGGTCTTCTGCGGACGGGGTTATATACGAGTCGCTCGTGGAAGCTCGCTCCCCGTGACGGGTCAACTGTGAAGATGGTTGTATTTCGATCGAGGAGGGGAGGGGGGGGCAGCGACTTACAGAGATGGTCAGTGTTAGGTAGGCGCCGTCGTCGGACTCTCCAGGGCGATCAGCACCTACGCAGCTGGTGAATAGCAACAGAAGGGTGAAGATGTACGTTGACATCTTCTACCTGAAAACGTGTTGAAGTCATAATTGTGGTCGATGCCAAATGGAACTAAACATTCGGCCTACCGGGTGTAATGACACACTATGGTACTAAAAAGAGATAGAAGAGAATGATCGATCCGCCCAAGATTCGGGGTGAAATGTAAAGGGAACAGATTCAAATGGAGAAGGCAATAAATTCAGTGTGAGTCACTGCAATCTAATTTGAAAGGAAAAGCATGATTAAAGGTTGCTCTTATAATGCCAATTGCATGCATATAAGATAACCGAGTCATGGTTCGAACTTCCCTCAACCAATCTGGTGCTACTTGTGAAGCGTCAGGTCGCATGTGCTAAGAATGCAGGTAGGTAAGGGAAACAGCTGAGGTATCGTCCTAGATCGTATCTTAGCATCGATTAGTCTCTACTCCTTTTGGGATTGATCAGCTGGTTTTCTACTAGTCGGCGTAAGAACAGCAAGAAGAACGCATATAGTGAAGTGAAGTGAAGAAAGGGAGCGAATGGATAGGAGAAGATTTGCCCCCTTATAAAGAGAATCATGCAACGCCCCTATTTCTGCAGAAGATTTACAAGCACAGAGAAGAGGGATGATATTCAATATGGAACGTGCGGTTTGCCGAACTGAGCACAGAGAGAACACACGTTTAGAATAAGAGCATTATTGAATCACGGGTCTTCTGTGAAATTGAGTTCTGCAAAACGCACAATTCTGAACGAAAAGGAACGCACGGTTTCGAATAAGAGCATTCCGTTTCCTTTTCCCTAAACTTGGTATGGTAACTACCTGGTTCAGTGAACGAGAGGTAGAGTGGGGTTTTCTTATTCGAAACGTGTTTCTTTCTCATTCTTGCCAGTGCACTCTGCAGAATTGAACGAGCTTTGCAGAACTTTTTTCTACCCCACTCAACCGCTTGTTCATAGTTATCATACCATGTATAGGAAAAATGAAACGAAATGCTCTTATTCGAAACCGAGTGTTCCTTTTCGTTCAGAATTGTGCGTTTTGCAGAACTCAATTTCACAGAAGACCCGTGATTCAATAATGCTCTTATTCTAAACGTGTGTTCTCTCTGTGCTCAGTTCGGCAAACCGCACGTTCCATATTGAATATCATCCCTCTTCTCTGTGCTTGTAAAGCTTCTGCAGAAATAGGGGCGTTACATGATTCTCTTTATAAGGGGACATATCTTCTCCTATCCATTCGCTCCCTTTCTTCACTTCACTTCACTAGATGCGTTCCTCTTGCTGTTCTTACGCCGACTAGTAGAAAACCAGCTGATCAATCCCAAAAGGAGTAGAGACTAATCGATACTAAGATACGATCTAGGACGATACCTCAGCTGTTTCCCTTACCTACCTGCATTCTTAGCACATGCGACCTGACGCTTCACAAGTAGCACCAGATTGGTTGAGGGAAGTTCGAACCATGACTCGGTTATCTTATGAGGCGGATCGCGAGAGAATCGATCACCACAGACCTAGAGCGGCAGTAGGAATTTACATATTTCAAAAATTCTGGAAAAATTCATGAAAGTACTTTGAACTATGCTCTTTCAAACTGCGTTGGCCGAATATTTTTAAAAATTTTATTTTTCGAGTACGGGCGTCTTGAAGTTGGCGCCCTGTGATAAAATTATCAA
>LS518946.1:428446-446893 GCA_900490845.1 Pristionchus japonicus
GATGACAAAGCGGGTCGATTGATTGATCTTTGGCCGATGACTAATCGGGCTGATCTTTGATCGATGACTAAGCAGGCTGCCGCTTAATTGATCGATCTTTGGTTGATGACTAAGCGATGGATGAAAAGTAAATGACCTTGAAAAATTTAGTATAGTTCAGTTGCGCCAATCGGCGCAAC
Source organism: Pristionchus japonicus (assembly GCA_900490845.1). Classification (NCBI taxonomy): domain Eukaryota; kingdom Metazoa; phylum Nematoda; class Chromadorea; order Rhabditida; family Neodiplogasteridae; genus Pristionchus; species Pristionchus japonicus. Next base: position 428,626 of record LS518946.1, read on the forward strand.
TGAACTATAATAATACTACTATTCTCTTCTTTCTCTTTTAGTATCATAGTGTATGCACTCATAAGACTGCCGAATGTATAAGACTGCTTGTTTAGCATCTGTTTGATCCATTCTTTACTTCTTCTGCAGTTAAGAGACCAGCTCGGTAAGATTCGAGGGTTGGACCGTTACCGCTGGACATGGCCATCTCAGATCCCAACCAAAACTGCTGTGGGTGTACCCCCATGGGTCCTAATCATCGTTTGGGACTTTATACGATCAAAGGTCAAAAACCCGAAAAGGGGCGGGGCTTCAAACTTTAAAAAAGAAAAATTCGTAATAAAAAAACGGCGGGACCTGGGTCCAAAGTTAGTGTGGTTATATTATGTATCCACCTAGGGCTTCAAAACGCACTTTTGGTCGATTCAAAATTTCGATCGCAAAGTGGTTTTTCACTTTTGAAAAACTAGTTTTTAATTTGTACAAAATCAATATCGAAAAAGCGCATCTCCGTTTTAGCTGTATGTTGTAGAGCACAAAATTCTGCATTCGTCATGATTTAAGTCGAGAAATTTCAGGGGGCCCATCCTCGTCATTCCTGGCCTCAAGAGCGGTCGTAAAAAATAAAAGTTTTTGAACCTATGCGATATGGTACGCAAGTTGACCTACTCATCGAGCATATCATTTTTTGTACTCACACTTTATATTGAATAGCGTTCTGAAGGAATTTACGACAGCTCATATGCGCGAAATTAACATGGAATGAGAAAAAGTTGAAAAGCGCATAAAATTGAATATTGTAATTTGTAGAGCGCAAAATTTCACGAAGAAATTGTTCAGTCGTCAATCAGATCGGAGGGGCCCATCCGCGTCATTCCTGGCCTAGAGAGCGGTCGGAAAAAATAAAACACACCAAAAAAGTTCAAAATAAAGCTCATGAAGTTAAGCAGGTCAAATGAGGAAGAGTTTATGTTTTGTGTTTTTCACCATTTTCACACCCCTTTGAGTTGAGCACTTCAAATATAGGGCTCTGCGGACTCTTTTAAAACGGCTTAGTGTTGTACAATATGAAATACTAAATGTAACCGGCCAAAACTTTGAAAAATCGATTCACCCATGGGACTGACTGGTTTACAACCTTTCATCGTTTGTGTATTGGTGTCGAGGAGGTCTGGGCTGTTAGGGAGGGAACGTAAAAAAATACTTGGAAAATTCGACTTTCCCACTACTGAGCACGGGACTAGAGAGAATCTGTAGGCAGGTGCTGGAAGCTTATAAAATAGTCGGTCCCATGGGTGAATCGATTTTTCAAAGTTTTGGCAGGTTACATTTAGTATTTCATATTGTACAACACTAAGCCGTTTTAAAAGAGTCCGCAGAGCCCTATATTTGAAGTGCTTTAACTCAAAGGGGAAGGAAAATGGTGAAAACACACAAAACATAAACTCTTCCTCATTTGACCTGCTTAACAACATGAGCTTTATTTTGAACTTTTTTGGTGAGTTTTATTTTTCCGACCAGCTCTCTAGGCCAGGAATGACGCGGATGGGCCCCTCCGATCTGATTGACGACTGAACAATTTCTTCGTGAAATTTTGCGCTCTAAAATTACAATATTCAATTTTATGCGCTTTTCAACTTTTTCTCATTCCATGTTAATTTCGCGCATATGAGCGGTCGTAAATTCCTTCAGAACGCTATTCAATATAAAGTGTGAGTACAAAAAATGATGTACTCGATGAGTAGGTCAACTTGCGTACCATACCGCATAGGTTCAAAAACTTTTATTTTTTACGACCGCCCTTGAGGCCAGGAATGACGAGGATGGGCCCCCTGAAATTTCTCGACTTAAATCATGACGAATGCAGAATTTTGTGCTCTACAACATACAACTAAAACGGAGATGCGCTTTTTCGATATTGATTTTGTACAAATTAAAAATTAGTTTTTCAAAAGTGAAAAACCACTTTGCGATCGAAATTTCGAATCGACCAAAAGCGCGTTTTGAAGCCCTTGGTGGGTACATAATATAACCACACTAACTTTGGACCCAGGTCCCGCCGTTTTTTTATTACGAATTTTTCTTTTTTAAAGTTTGAAGCCCCGCCCCTTTTCGGGTTTTTGATCTTTGATCGTATAAAGTCCCAAACGATGATTAGGACCCATGGGGGTACCCCCACAGCAGTTTTGGTCGGGATCTGAGATGGCCATGTCCAGCCTGTCCTGGAATCTTACCTAGCCAGTCTCTTAACTTCAACATTGTTCAGAGAGGGAATGCTCAATCGCTGCTTCATCCTCCTACTTCTCTTCGCCATCTGCGCAGAAGCTGTCCGCCCGGGAGAGTCCGAAGCGGGCGCCTACTTGATGCTCACGATCGGCGTAAGTGGCTGCTCGCATCGATTCGCGTTCACTCAATCTGCACAGCTCACCCGCCACGGGGATCGTGCCTCCACTGCCGACTCGTACATAACCCCGTCCGCGGAAGACCAGTTCTTCCGCGGACACGGGGAGTTGTCAACGGTGAGCTCCCTGCATCTAATGAGCCTCTCGGTACTTTACGGAGTTCACCGGAAGAGTGTCCATCCAAACGCATAGAAAGGGTGAAACACATCCAATCTTCCGGGGGAACTCCACAAGTGCCGGCCACAGGCCAGGGCAGCACAGCGTTTTCTCAGGAAGGAAGAGCGCACGCGCAATCGACGGGAGCCGCGTACAGAGCCGCCTACGTGGACGGGACGCCGTTCATCGATGGAAGACTCGTGCCCAAGGAGGTGAGAAAACTGGGAACTAGGTATACTTTGAAAGTCAACGACGTGACTAGTCACTTACTATGCAAATCGACCGCTTTATATGCACGAGAGAGTGCGGAATGAGGAGTGCGAGAAGTTGAAGTGACTAGTCACATAGTTGTCTTTCAAAGTCTAGTACTAGGTCGGATGAAATCCGTCGTATAAGAGCCAACTGGATGAGCACCATTGGCAAATTTCGTCTATTACGTAACGGTTGTTCTCTCGCCCCATTTCATCCGAATGTTCTCATCCGACCTAGTGCCGAAAATGGTCATGTTACATACTCTTCTCTTAAACAACGCACATTTGCAGGTATTCTTTCAAGCCTCTGACGTCACTCGGGTCATGATGACCGCATCGGCTTTTTCAGTCGGACTCTTCAAGTTTCGTAATCATTCCTAACTGTAATCCGACACCATTATTATCCAGGGACGGAGACCAGTCCATTGAAGCGCCTGTGCTCGTCGTTCCGTACCTCGATGACCATGTGAGTGTACATCAGAATTCGAAATACGGGTATTCGTCTCTTCATCTCACACACTCTCTCACCAGGCGAGAGAGTGCGTGAAATGAAGAGACGACGACTCGTATTTCGCACTCTAGTGTAAGCATCGATCGGGTATGCTTGAAGTGTCTGACCTTTCAGCTACTGGCCATCAATTTTGACTGCGTCTCAGGCTGGAACGATATGGTCCAGCTGTACGGACTCACCAACACCAGCAACATGCCTGTGAGAAGAACTCCAGGGTGATGGTACGGTTTGGAACCCTCGTTTAGGAACCCTCGAAAAAAATTTATGTGGTACTGTTAGGAGTACGTTTCAGAACATTTAGAGAACCTTTTGTTATGAGGTTCCTAAACGAGGGTTCCAAACCGTGCCATCACCAACTCCAGGTGGCATATAAATTCATCTAAATTCAATTGCAGGACCAAATTCTCTACCAAATGCGTCTCCACGAGTGGACCTGTGTTGCCGTGAGTAATTCTGTCAAGCTTGCGGATTCGGGTATGCATATTCCACTCATAACGTTTGTCTTCCAGCCTGCCGCAAGGTACTCGGATACCTTGTTGGCGGAGGCGGCGAATACGGTGACTCACCCGGAGCTGTCTCATGACGAGCAGGACTGCGCAGATGGAGATGGTCGCACCTTCATGTTTGACGTGAGTTTTTGATAAACGGATCACCGTCTCTCCATTTCCCATGCTCTCTCACCGGTCAAAGAGGCGAGAGAGTGTGAGAAAGAGACGGCGACCCGGTTATCGAACGCTTGTGCTTAGTTCGTGTCCGAAGTACGGGTCGCATTCTCTTAAAGCGTCGATTCTCGCCATGGTGAATGAAAAACGATGTATACACGAAAACCCGTATTTCGAACTCTATCCTTTCTGGATTTTCAGAATCTGAAGTGTTTTTTGCTTACGGTAGGCCAAGTAAACGCTTTTCAGTATATCGAAAGGTTGTCTGGCAGTGGCACAAACGCAAGTGATGCCCGAGATCGAATGCGTCGGACGGTGGGGAATCTCGCGTTGTCAATGGTGGACAGAATCGATCAGGTGTGTGTGTGTGTACACTCGTACTATTTTTTTCTTTTTTTTCTTTTTTTCGCTTTTCGCCGGCTTTATTAGATAGCCTTATTAGACGAACATAATGGAATGGTCATCTTTACTAGGAAAAGGGGCCCTGACTGGTGGAGTATTGATAATGAAGCATGGATTTCCCGCCTACCCTGATCCGCGCCTAGAAAGCGACACTGATAAACTCATTCATTCATCTTTACTAGCCGCTTGCAGATGATCAATTGCTATAAGTACGTCCCAGACGAGACCATATGCGACCCATTCGCAGAAAAAGCGGTTCACTTCTTCGCTGTGAGTTTCTTTTAACGGAATTGTTAAGTTGTAATCATGCTTCCAGCACGACGTGAACATATTGGGGCTGATGAACATCATCAGTTTCCAGGAGGGAGCGAGAGACTTCTTCGATGTACGTTATGATTTATCATCCACTCATTTATCCACGTTACCTCCAAGAAAATAAAATGTGCTACTCCAGAGCGAAACTCCCGCATTCGCCTCTTCACTCGTACTGGAACTCTGGGTCCTAGCGAATGACTACTACATCAAGGTAACACGAAGTATACTGACGCTGCATAGTGCATGTATTATAGGCATTCGTGAAAGACGGAGTGACTCGTGACTTCGAGGTGTTCGATTTCTGCCAGTACTACCCGGACACGATTGACTACCCGCGCGTGGGCGGCTACTGCTCTCCTACAGCTCTCAGGAAAGTGAGTTGCGAATCAAAAGGCGATCGATGATTGGCATATTGCAGGCTGTTCAGTTCTACACCGCCGGTGATGAGCCAGTCTGCATGCCACCACCTCAAGAATGATTTGCTGATGGACCATCCTTCCCCAGTTCCCCACTCTCCTTCTACATATTGAATAAACATTTCGCATTCACACAGTCGCTTCATGTTGCTTTGGTAAAATGATGTACACTGTTTCCTTGCCATCTTTTATCTTTTGCACAAGACTGTACGATCGTAAACATTCCATTATCAGGAACCATCACGAGTATCCGGCCTTGTCGCTTGACAGCAAAAGTCACATCCTTTGCAAATATATACGTTTGTGTCGTTTATCAACATGATCCGTATTTATTACTAGCTGAATCTCCCGCCAGTCACGAGAGAATCGAGCTGGCATGACAATTTTTTGGAGTGGAGCGGAAATTTGAGAAATTAGTTCGCATCATTTTGATAGCCCCTATGCATGCCCTAGCAGCCCCCGAAGTTCCATTGTGCTGAGATCAAAAACCCCCAACTTTGATCGTGATTATCTCGGTTATGATGCATTTCTGCGAGAAAAGGATATGAGTACGACCTCCACTATTTTCCCAAGTTCTATCGGTCTGCACAAACAGGAAGTCGTGAAAGGGCCTCTGAGCAGTTTCGGATATCATGTGAATCTCATCGAGCTCTATCAAATGAGTGGCTAACGAGTGTTCGTTGATGCCTTTCACCCTCTCAACAAGTTCCTGATCAATTGAAGTCTTTCATTCCACACAGCGCTGCTCAAGGCAAGCGGAATGGAATAAAACATATCTTTTGCCTCTTAATCTCACTCATTCTTTGTCCAGGCGTGATATGTTACCGAATTTGCCGAATGTAAACTTTTCATTCGTTTACTGTTTTCAGATGAGACCCCCCTTGTCCATTCTGTTCCTTCTGCCCGCGGTTTACGGCAGCGTGTGCCCTAATGGATACACAAAAGCCGATGGCTCAGACTGCTTCAAAGTAAGGACATTAGGTCGAATAAGGAACTGGGGCTGGCGAATGAAGGAAATTTTCACAAATTAAAGGGTGATTTTCAACCCCTCTCGTTTTCCCCTTCATCAAGAGTAACGCGGCCGCGCTCTCTCTTCATAAAGGGGGGGGGGATACCGTGGATAAACCTCGCAATTCTCACTCTCATTCTTCTTTGACGGGAGACCGTGTCGCCATTCTCTTCATAAAGAGAATGGCGACACGGTCGACACAAGAGCGAGCGCGCTTGTCTGGAATGAAATGAAGAGTGCATTTCGATCCTTGACTTTCTAGCCCTATTGGGAACATTCGGACGATAAACTACTGGATTAGCACAATGCATTTTCCTATACTACATAACAGCGCGCCCTCAATAGATTCTCATTCAGAAGGATATTCGAATGTTTCCATCCTATTTCCATCCGGTTCAAAGTATGTGCTACAAGAGCGCGAAAATAGATAGCACACTTCAACTTCATTCATTTTTCGGAATGTTTGAGCTTAATTATTTTCAGGCCAAATCATTCTACGATTCGTTCGCAGGACAGTACATTCCGAAGACCTATGACGAAGCTGAGGTTGAATGCAACAGTGACTATGGCGGTCTCCTCACATCCATTCACAGTGATGCAGTTAGTTCAATTTTCATTATTTGTCCACTAGTGTGGATTACTTCCGAATAGGGTTATGAAACAACGGCCACGTTAGGGGAAGAGGCTCGAAAAATTGATTCGTTCCCTATCGTTGCAGCTTTGATTTCCGAAGGTGATTTATTATTGTATTTCGCAGGAGAACCATGTGGTCCGTGCCTCTTCTTGTCCTGAAATGTACAAGAACATCGGCCTAAAGTGCAAGGGAAGCGATTGCAAATGGGATGACGGTTCCCCAATGGATTATCATCGCTTCCTGGATGGTCGTAAGTAGAGTTCGATAAACGGATCGCCGTCTCTTCATTTCACACACTCTCTCGTCTCTTTGACCTATGAGAGAGCATGGAAAAAGAAGAGACGGTGATCTGTTTATCGAACTCTAGTCGTAAGCGAACTTTCAATTTCGAGCATCTATGCAAAATAGCATTCAAATTAAGCTCCATAATGTTTGGTTTGAACTCTACAAACAAAGAGACAGTGAAAAAAACATCAAAAATATAAAAATTACAAATTTCGCAGCGCCACAAGATGACGGAAAGTTGCGATGCTTTACAATGGATGGAACTGCGGAGAACCGTGGGTCTTGGTACGAGTAAGTGCGCCAGCAGTACTTTTTTTTGATGATTTTGTTGTTGTTTCCGTCTGGAAGGTTATGAAACCCGCGTTTAGAAACCTTCAAAAAGTGTCATTTTGGAACCCACATGAAAGTTTCTACATGCTCTGATGCTCATTCCGAACAACTCCTTTCTCTGAGGTTCTAAAATAACACTTTCAAGGGTTTTCGGGTTCCAAACCGTGCCATCACCGTCATGAAAAAAAAAGAATTCCATTCAGACGTAGTTGCGGCCAAGAGAAAAAGGACTGTTGGGTTTGCAGAGTGAAAGCAAAAAGTGAGCTGATCGTATATTTCAAACTCAAATTAACATGCAACCTCTTTAGTAAATCGTCCTTTCTAGAGAATTTTTGTATAAATGATCACTACCACTCGTCTAAACCTTCCTTAAACTTAGCGATCGATTGCGACAAAGGGGAAACGGAGTACAACGGTGGATGCGTGTCAGTGCAATTGAAACAACTCGATCAGGTGATCAGAAGTTTTTTTTCTTTTCTTCCTGGTGGAGGAGCGCAATGGGAACAGGGAATAACGAGGTCCTTAGCGACACAAATTATGAATTCCTACAAGCATCTGGCCAATACAGCAACATTAACAATAGCAACAACAACAACAACAACAACATTCAGAAGACTGCAGCAGAATCGTGCCCTGGAGGTGGTCGCCTCGTCAGCATACATAGTTATAACGTGCGTTGATTATCTGAGTAATGCCTCTACTGTTCATCTCAACGCATTTGAAGTCAGCATTCAATGTTGTAAGGAAAAATTGGGCCCATAATAACTGATAGCATTGCCAGGCTTAGGGTTGCTCCATTTCAGGAAAACGATTTGTACAAGCAAATCGCGCTGGGTGCAGGAGTGACTGGAACGATCACTATCGGCGGAGGATTCCCGAATGGAGGTATGCTATTTAATAGAGTTCTGATATGTTCTGAGTGATTTGCTCTAGTCATAGCCGAGCAGGCTCAAGTTACATGATCACTGAAGACAGCAAAGGGCGTTAATAGAGTTCGAAATACGGGTAACCGTCTCTTCATTTTGCACACTCTCTCACCGGTAGGTCAGAGAGTGAGCGAGTGCGTAAAATGAAGAGACGATTACCCCTATTTCGAACTCTGCTATGCAATCAATATTCTATTAATTTTGCATTTTCCAGTTTTCGAATGGCTCGACAGGTCGTATGTTGGGTACACTCGTTTCGCGTACGGTGAGTCAATGCTATCGATTAGAATTCGAACCCGAAGAGATCCTTTTTACTGTGCATTCGAGCATTTCAAGAGAGAAAGAGGGACAAAAGAAGTCTTGCAATCATAGTGAATCCCATGTATAGGGCTGTTGCATAAGTCTTTTCCAATTTCGAACCTCTAGTTCGAGCCCTCCTAATTCGCTTGAGGAAAATCTTTAAAATCTAGTTCGGTAGTATTACTTAGTGCTTCGAGTCAAGATTAAAATCATACTGTGGAATCGGTCCGTGCTTGCTTGGTTAGAGAATAATCGAGGAATTTATAAATGTGAAAAATCCAGAAAAATCAAACTTTTTTTCAAACCACTTGTATGTCGTGGAGAAAAATAGCTTCTTGTCGATCTTAAAATTTCTGAGAAGCCCAAAGGGTACTCTTCATTTGAGCGTTGAAAAGAATTTTTTAAAGTCAGTAGAAAAATTTTTTTAAAGTCAGTAGAAAATATTAAACCTGATCAACGACGAGTGACCACTGTTCACGGGATCAGCTTTATCTATTCGAGGTTTGGTCCTACCGAGCCCAAGTCGAGTGCGATCAAATCATCACACATAGTGCTCAGTTATCCTATAAAAGAATTGACTCAGCTTCGTTTCATCATTCGAAAATATGAGCTTAAAAAAAAAAAAAAAAAAGATTACAATTTCAGGAGAAATGACTTAAATTTTGGATTTCGAGTGATTTCGGCCAAAGCTTGCATCTCTTAAACTAAGAATCCTAAAAATCTGTCATTGAGAGAAGTTATCACACTAGGGTTGGTCTTTCACATAGGTACGATAGTACGGGATTTCAAGCCCTCTGGGCGACGAGGCACAGGCAAAAGTGTCAATTTTGATCATTAATTTTTGCATACAAGCTTTCAAAAAATGTAGGTCAAGAAAGGATATTCAGCTGTCGATTACCAAAGTATGCTAGGTCAACACACATAGGTGCTACACATGTGTGAAGAGGATTTCCTTCTAGCTCTATCGGCAAAGATTTATGGCATGATAAACCAAATTCTTTAATTCTCACAAAACCAATTTTTGTTTTCAACGCCTGTTTCCAAAGAGGCATGCAGGAAAGATGTGTTAGCTTGTGATAGTATTGTAGCTCAGTCATTGCACTACACGCTAGTGGCATTGCCATGGCCCTAGAAAAATCCTTGAAGGCGATCTAAATTCTCAAAATGCGAGCTCGACTTCCGGTCTCGGTGTCTTTGGAACGTCACTGTTCTCGTGCTACTTATCAGACTGGCTCGACATAGTGTGCGCTAGAGAGAGGGTCCTAGTCCTTATTCATAACAGAGAACCTGATGGATATCGATGACCAACACAGGAGATATTTGATAAAATATAAGAGTGTTGAAATTGGAAAAGACTTATGCAACAGCCTGATATTTTCATCGAAAGCAGTCTTCAGGATTCCCGAACACGAATTTCGGCACTTGCCTGCAAATGCTACTCGATTCGGAGTTTGGCAATCAGGGACAGTGGACCAACATTGACTGCTCCGTCAATCAGCCGTTCATTTGCATCAGGGATGGAACCGATCCAAGTGATGTACCGCGTATGCTTCACGATTTTTTACACTTTTTTGAAAATTTTCTGAACTCGCATTTCCCGATTACAATGTAACATAAAATATCTGACAGCTTTTCCAAACTAATCTGAGATCAGCATTGCCAATTCAGTAAATCGTGAAGGTCTGATCGGGAGATGTGAGTTCATGTTAGAGCCAAGAAATCGCTACAGTCCTGGTTGTTTCCCTAGTGAAAACAATCCGTCCCGGCCGGTTGGGGACGGTCCCAGGCGGTCCTAAGCGATTGTGTTGCTCGAGGAGTGAAATTTAGGAGAAAACCAAGTAACGGCGAGGAGCTCGTGGGTTGCACTATCGATTTCACACGACAGTATATTTATTAAAAAAATCAATAATCAGGAAATTGAAGGATAACTGTGTGCACTTTGAGTGATTAAGTTAAAAACAGGTTGAACTTTTTTACCACCGTAATCCTTTTACTTCTTCTTTTCGTTTTTTACCCAAAATTGCCACCACTTTAACGCCAATTTACTAACTATTGAATTTTTTAATAAATATTCTGTCGTGTGAAATCGATAGTGCAACCCACGAGCTCCTCGCCGTTACTTGGTTTTCTCCTAAATTTCACTCCTCGAGCAACGCATTCGCTTAGGACCGCCTGGGACCGTCCCCGACCGGCCGGGACGGATTGTTTTCACTAGGGAAACAACCAGGACTGTACAATTGTTGGCGTATTCACGTGTGCTTTTCTTCTGGAATTTATCTTTACTTCCTCCTTCTCCGATGCGCTATTGAACTTTGAGCTGATTGCTGAATCTCCTAGCATGCTAAATTTAATAATTCGAAAAATGAATAAAAATGAAATTTAGAACCGAAAGCCGATGCTCATTGTCCGCCCAATCAATACTATTCTGGAATGGGAACGGCGAGTTGTTTTTACAAGGTTGCATACAAAATTGCACAAATGCTTAATCATACCGTAATCGAACAAGATCTTCTCACTCACATAAAAAATCAGTTCACTGAAATTTCGCTGAAAGTTCAATTAGCGAAAATATTTCTTGGAAACGATCTGAGAATCCGTAAACGCAGAAAAACCCAGATCTTCTCTCCCAACTATCCCCTCTCGATTCCCGGTCAGCAGAAGTGTGAGTATGTGATTGGCACGGTGGAAGGATCAGAGGTTGGTTCATCTTTTGGTACTTGTGGAGTTCACTGAAGAGAGCCTATCTACCATCCATACACCATTCAAGAAGAACAGCTGTTGTTCCGCGGAAAATCTCCGGACTTTTTCTAATACACCCTACATACCGCCCTACATCCCCAACCTAAACCCTGCCGAAAGTAGCTGAAAGTATCCCTGTATTCAAATCCACACAATTCTCCGAAGAACTGCAAAAGCCTTGTGGCCTAGTCAATATCTGTTCAACAATTCCATCATTGAAGTATAATTGCAGGCGAGTGTCAAATTCGTCTCCTACGACTGCCAATCGGGAACTACACTAGCGTTCTTCGATGGACTCAACAGCAATCAGCCTTTCAAAACGTTTTTCGAAAACAGTTATTAAATTTAAAAAAAAAAGATTTCAGCTTCACCAACGACGCTCCCGTCATTAATCAGTCATACTTTTCGACAACAAACGTGCTCAAGGTTAGCCATGAATATATTTGCTCAAATACTCTAACTTGCAACCTTGCACACCAAGTCAAAGGGGGGAGAAAAGCTCATTTGCGTGGCACAGCGCGGCCGAGTCATTCTGCAGCGCGCGAGAGAGAAAAGCGGTCGGAAATGAGGGAGTTGCCGCACGTTTCATTGTGCTGCTACCAAATGAGGTCAAAATCGAAAAATCGGCGCCCATCAGATTGTGCGGAAGAGGTTTACGAAGCTTTCTGAACAAACGCCATCTCAATATCTTTACCCTAACCTTCCAGTGATCAAAACGACCGTTTTTGCACGTTTTTCGCTGTTTTTCGGTGCATTTGCTCGTGTTGATACCGAATGAGGTCAAAATCGAAAAATCGGCGCCCATCAGATTGTGCGGAAGAGGTTTACGAAGCTTTCTGAACAAACGCCATCTCAATAGCTTTACCCTAAGCTGAGAAATAGACCTTCCAGTAATCAAAACTACCGTTTTTTGCACGTTTTTTTTGCTGTTTTTCGATGCATTTGCTTGTGTTGCTACTGAATAGGATCGAAATAATGAATTAGGTAGTACAGATCATGTTTGAAATGTGAAAAATATTGTCTGAAAAATGTTGCAATGAAGGAGTCGACATATGTTTCACGAGCAAACTTACCCCCCGCCGCACCATCTAGAGCGGGAAGGGGAAAGAATGAGGGGGAAGAGATATGTTTCTCAAGATGATTTTCTCTACATAGCACAAATAGGGATTGAATGAATGGGAGACGTGAGATTCTCCGCCAACCAACACAAAGGGCGGATGAGAGGGGGATGGAAAGGAGTGAAAATCGTCTGTGCCACGCAAATGAATCTTTCTCCCCCGTTTGACTTGGTGTGCCTTGATTTCTACCGGACGAATGGAAGATCTTCTTTTCAGATCGTATTCACCGCCAATGATACTTCCGCACCTGTTGGTACTGGATGGGAGGCGGAATTCACTGGAGTATTGCCTTGATACTGTGCATTTTTTCTTGTTGAATTATGCAATAAAAATCTGATATTTATTCAAACGAAAGCTCGGAAAAGGCAACAATAAGTTGAGTGAAATGGAATCAGGAGTGGGTAAAAACATGTCTCGAGGTAGACAAATTCATTATTAGGTGCATGGACATTGAAACGGAGAAGAAATCGTGATAATAAAGCAATTGGTAAATATCGTAGGCAGAAATCGATAATGGGATACGGTAATCGATAATGGAATACGGTAATCGATAACGGGATACGGTAATTGATAACGGGATACTGCAATCGATAATGGAATACGGTAATGGATATCGGGATACGGTAATAGATAACGGGATACGGTAATCGATAATGAGATACAGTAATCGATAACGGGATACGGTAATCGATAACAGGATACAGTAATCGATTTACTTCATTCTGCACCTTCCGGTTCGCGATAGGACCACTTGCGATCCCTTGCTGATGATTCTAGTGGATGATGAGGCCGCATCTCGCTCACGCAGATAGATGCCGAAGGTTATCTGGAGTACGGTAGGATTGGGGTACTGTAGCCATAGGTTACGGTATAGAAGCAGTACCAGGTATTGATGATACTCGAAAAAGTGCAACAAGAAGTTCTGTCACTAGAAACAAGTATTTTTTCAAATAAGTCAGTTCTCGATCGCAATTCAAATATACCGTACCCCCTCTCCCTTCCTCGACTGTCTCAGGGCCAGCAACGCGGCCGGGTCCTTGTCTCCCGTCGATTGATCGATGCAGATCATCTCGCACCGAACGCAGCGGTTGACCACCTGATACGGTAGATTGAGGTTACGGTAATCAACAATACGGTAGTTCAATCGATCGATAAGTCGTAGTCGTATGTGATTGCTCAACAATTGACGAATGGAACACATTGCAGTACAATATTGTCCTATGGCATGTTCGATATGGTTCGGCAGTTGTGTACGGTAGGATACGGTAAGATACAGTAGAATTACGGTATGATTACGGTACCTCAAATAAATGCCCATCGATCTCCACCTCCTCGGCGTCGTCCTCGATGAAGGGAGGTAGACCGCTGCAATTGTTGTTGTTGTTGTTATTGTTGTTATTATCATTGTTATTGTTGTTATTGTTGATGTTTCATTATTATTGTTTTTATCAGTCAAAACCAGTTGAGAGACGATCGATGGTTTGGTAATTCACAGAGCAAAGAAGTGTGAATGGAGTGCAACTGAATCACATAATTTGGTGATTTGTGGGAATTCTGATTTGAAACTGAAGTTCGTAATCTGCTATCCCCTGTATCTTACTGTACAGTAACCCTAGTACTGTAGATCAGTTACCTATGGTTCCACTGTAGGTACTACTATATCTACAGTGGAATGTAAGTGCATACTGTAGGTCTACTGTAGGCCTGTTACCGTACCTCACGACCAGGTTCGGCCGGAACCGCCGAATATACTCCTCCACCTCCATTCCGATCGACGCCGATATCACTGCCGCTGAGGAGTACGACACCAAGAGATAGGGCGAGTCATTGGAGAAGGAGCGGGATGGGGAGGCGTCTGGAATTCGGTAGGAGTACGGTAAGAGGTTCTGTTACGACATCATTGACTGATCCGATTCATCGCAACGCACCAACTACTGAATCCCTTTGCCGAGGGTCATATTTTCAATGAAGTAGGGTGAGGTATGATACGGTAGACTAAAGGACACCACGCACTAAAGGATTTTCAGAGACCCTTCCTCTGTGAAAACAGAAGGGTACACAATTATTCAGAAAGTGTGCTTCAACCTTCGGCCAGTTAGCCTTCAAATGTTTAACTTCTCACCTCCACTCTCCACCCTCCGCAGCACGCACGAGGGGAAGTCCAGCTGGTCACTAAACCAGGCGGAGACAGAGGGGCCGCCAACATCTTTGGACTGAATACTGGAAAGGATACTGTAGGCTACGGTAGGTATAGGATTATGGTAGCCAAAGGAGGTAGAGGGACCACCCACGTCCTTGGATTGAATGCTGAAAATTAAGGGATATGGATAGGAAAGTAAAGTAGGAGGTACGTTTTGCCTAGACTAAATACGCCGCCAATACTGTTGATGGCGCGTTACGGTTAGGCTATGTTTAAGGGAACGGAAGGATTGCCAACATCCTTGGATTGGATACTGCAAAAGTAAGATATCGTAGGGTTGAGGTACTTGAGTGTATTCGTTAATCCAATTTTGTAAAAGTTTTAACAGATGATGTTGATAATATTACCACGCTTCATATTTCTCAAATAAAAATAAGTTCTGAAACACAAACTTGCTACGTTTGTGAATGCTAGGAATTGTCAGACGCAAATGAAGAAAGGAATGTATTACGGTATCCTACCAGTCACTTACTTGGAAGTGCACACGAGATTGGCGGCGGCGGAGCCGAGCCGGCCGTCGCCCGAGGAGGTGAGGGGGATCTGCAAGGATTTAGTCTCGTCATCGGTATCATCTATCAAGAATTTTCTGCTTCTTTTGTATGTAAACGACACATAGCAACTATGCATAGCTCAGCGAAATACGCAAATACAAACATGGAAAAGCCCGAGGAGATGAGGGGATCTGAATGCAACACCATCAAAAGGCACTTCGTTTCCAGAATGACGCCATGGTGAATATAAATTCTTACATAAACGGCTCAAATGGCATCAAAAATCTCCATTATCTTCGTTCGAAAATGCAGCTCAGCACCTTTACCATTGCTTTTTCAACCCATGGATAGTCACTGAATGAGGCTAGTCACGCAGTAGTCAGTGTTGACGTAGAAGAAAGCATCTCACTTCGATCCCCTGCTCTCCTTCATCCATCACATCTTCGGAAGAGAGGAAGAGGATGGATGAGGAGAGGTATATACCCTATCCCTCACCCATCTCTTTTAGGCTGTCCTCACCCGTATTCTCCCCGATTCCGGACCCTATCACAGTGCTATCTGACCTCCTTCTCCTAATTCCGGAGCGTGATAGTGCGGGAAAACAATAGATATTCGCCTCTACACCCTGCTATCCCTCGTCCATCGCATCTTCGGAAGAGAGGAAAAGGCTGGATGAGGAGAGGTTAATCTTCTCTCCCTCGTCCATCTCTTTCACGCCCCAACCGAATTCCATACCCTATATCCACACAACCTTTGAGCGTTCACTCCTAATTCTTGATTGTGCGAGTAAATTCGAATTATTCACCTCCACACCCTGCTCGCCCTCATCCATCGCATCTTCGGAAGAGAGGAAGAGGGTGGAGGAGGAGAGGTCGATCTGAGAATAATCAGCAAATTGAAAATATGAATCAAAAAACAAAGTTTCATTCAAAGCATATTTTTTTGAAACCAGGGACCGCACGAATTATCGAATGCACGAGCCTATTTGTTTCCTACCAACTGTGAAACATTCTAGTGCGCCGCTAGAGTACCTGGCGGTCGGTCCCATTTGTGCTCCGATCTTTTCTTTCCCCTTCCCCCTCTCCTCTCCTCTTCTCAATGGGCGCCACTCCCTCTCCTACTCCCAAATCGACTACCGGAAAATCCACCGGATCGACTACTGATGCCGTTGCTGCCAAGATTCTCTCGCTGCTCGAGTCTCTTCATACCAAAATCGACAAGATTCCCAAATGTGAGTGCTCTGCTCTTCGGCAAGAGATTATCGATGTGAAAGCCACTATTGCCTCCCTTTCTCCATCCCCTCCTCCTCCTTCTGAATCAACTTATGCTGTAGTCAAGAAGGCCATCAACGATGCCACCCAGTACGCTGATAAGGCTAAGAGAGCTGTTTGGGTTGGAAGGAAAGAAGGAGCCAATCCTGACGACACTACAGCTGCTGACCAGCGTGACCTGGAGCAAGTCTTTGGCGAATTGAACGATACCGAACTCTGTCAAGCATTCAAGGATAAGAAGATCTCGCACCACCGTCATCCTGAGACCAAAGGAGACCGTAGCAAGAGAATTCTCAAGATCGATTTCCCCAATGAAAAACTCCGCAATAACTTCCTATCTCTGTCTCGATCAATCCGCCCGCCTACCATTTGCAAACAGAACGGAAACTTCGTCAGACGGGACCTCTGCCCCTTCGAGTTGGAGATTGAAAGGAAGGCTAGAATTGACGCGTATGTACAGAACTGCAAGATGGGTGCTCTCGGATACGGAGTTCGCGATGAAAAGTTGATCAAGTTTGGCGGAACCCCTCGTCCTCTTCCTCCTGGCTATGAATCTCGTCCTCCCCGCGGCTTCACCTCTAACGTCAATGTCTCCTCTCTCAACACTTCCATCTTCGTGCAATCCAATATCGACAGTCTAGCGAACGAATCCAATGCCACCACTACCTCCGACGTCCTCTCCTCTCTTACTCCTATTGTTCAATCGAAAGTAACTGCAAACGCAGCGGGCAAGCCAAACGGTGCGGGAGGAAAGGCCTAGGACGGGAGCAGCAGTGAGGTATTTGTTCCTATCCCACCTCTTCTGTCTGTCTTTCCTGTTTCCTCTTATCCTACTTCTCCGTCTCTTTCTCTCTCTCCCTCTTCCTCTCTTCCTCTCTCCCTCTCAGTATCTAAAACTATCGAGATTTTTTACGCAAATTCACGTTCCATAAGACGAAAATCCCATCTTCTCTCTTTTGTTAAGTCCTTGGGGTATCACCTGATTCTGTTGAGTGAGACCTGGTTAACGAGCGATGATAGCGATGCGTATTTATTGGGCTCTCACGGAGACTACGTCGCGTTTAGAAGGGATCGTGATGCCACCTCCGCGAGTTCTCGTGGCGGCGGTGTTGCAATCCTTTGCTCCCCTCTCCTCAATCCTATCCACGTCAGCTCTTTCACTGCCGATGGTATCGAATGCCTAGTAATCGATATTCATGTGTCCTCACACAGTAATCTCTCTTCCATTCGCATTTGTCTCATTTACCGCGCTCCTTCTTGCTCATCCTCCTCCCTCACTTCTCTCCTCTCTTTCATTACCCCTCTAATTACTGATTCCCACTTTATCATCTGTGGTGACCTTAACTTCCCGTGCATAGACTGGCCCAATCTTTCCTCTCCTTCAAATAACGACTTTCTTTCGTTTGTGTGTGACTACCGTATGACTCAATTCGTGAATTTTAAAACCCGCGGGGACAACATTCTCGATCTAGTTCTGTGCAATAGTAACATTGTGAGAGACATCAAACCCTCCCTCCCATTTGCTGATCACACTAGTATCACTTTCTCTCTTGGTGCATCCTCACCTCCCTCAAATGAATTTGTTCCCTCCAGAATCTATCACCGAGCCGACTGGGAGTCAATTAATAGCCTTCTCTCCTCTCATGATTGGACACTCGCCTTATCTTGTCTTGACGCGGAAAACGCCTTCAACTATTTTTCTAACTTCTGTAACTCTCTTCTGGAAGCGTTTGCTCCTAAATCAACCCCCTCCCCCTTTTCGCGCTATCCTAAACACTTACGTATTCTACATGGAAAATCTCAAAGAGCATCCTCCCTCGCCCCTAACAGTACCCGTGCGATTTCTTTAGCCAAACGATTTGAGAGAGCTC
>LS518949.1:33578-45640 GCA_900490845.1 Pristionchus japonicus
AAACCTCGCCCAAGTACACGGGGCAGAGACACGAGCACGCGGGACTTTCAAACGCAATTATTATGCACAGTACCACTAGACTCAACGTCCAATTTCAATGCTTTCGTGGTGAGACGCAAACACTGGCTCGGCCTACGACCGGGAACCTTTAACCCGTACCCGTATTTTAGTCAACCAATCCGGGCTTTAGAACTACGTGGCGAGAATGACAGAGAAAAAGGCAAATTGAACGAGTCTAACGTAGCGTGTCACGCAGTGAATAAGGAGGAATGAGAGGGGGGGATGAGTGGTAGGGTCGCCGTATCGGGATCGTAATCGGGATTCCCGCAAGAGACTCGCTTTCCTGACCTATCACGCTTTCGATAACGCGCGAGACTCGCAATATGCAAATGGCGTGCGGGAATCCCGCATCTTTGCGGGATTGATGCGGGATTGGAGGAGGAGGGAGAGAGAGGGGGGGGGGGGATAGTGCCTTGCGCCGTTTTCAAAAACCTCTTCAACCCTTTTTTGGAAAATATGAGAGATTTCAGATACATGTACACATCCTCTTACTGGTCAACGACTTGTCAAAGTACTGGTCAACGACTGGTCAGAGTACTGGTCAACGACTGGTCAGAGTACTGGTCAACCACTGGTTTGGGGGATACGATATAGGAACCACCATCTCTCCCCACCGTGTATGGGCGCGCGCGTTGTCGAATAGCTCAAAAGGAGTTGATAGGCCGCGGGTTCTGTTTTCACATATGTTTAGGACACTATGCGAGCTAACTTTACTGAGAAAATCAGACAAATTCATAATCGCTCGATACCTTTTAAGCGCCAATAAGCTTGATAAAACCGTTATTCTAGCCGGAGATCAGTGAATACAGTGTTATATCTTCCGATTAAAACGAGGGCCGCGACTTTTGAAGGTTTCTATGGTTATCCGAAAATCAGCCAATTTCATAATCGCCACCGGTTTTTATGACAGGTTAAAATATTAGGTTGAAAATTATCTTTGATCTTCTATAAAAACCGTGGGCGATTATGAAATTGGCTGATTTTCGGATATAGCATGCGCATTACCCTAGTCTATCACTGGAAACTTTCAAAAGTCGCGGCCCTCGCCTAGAACAGATTTTATAGGTCTTTTGTAGTTTGTAGTCTCTCGTTATTGACAACTGATTTTTTAGTAAAGTGCACATATCTCGAAAACCATCAGGTTTCGGTTGGGCTTCCGTGAACAAAAAATCATTCTATGGACCAGGTGAACAAACTGAAATAGTTCCTGAGCCATAACTCGTACATTTGCATATCACGTGGGGGTCCCTAGATACGATATTGTGGAAAATAATTTATCGATAGCGGTATGAGTCGCCCCATACAGTAACCGAGCCACACACGGGTGGGCCCGGCCACATCCAAAAGACGGCATCGCTGGGACCGTAACCAGTTGCGCGCATTGGCGCTCGAGGGTACTCTGTTTAGGGCTGCGAGAGGGACTCTTGTAGGCAAGCTGAGTTCTACACGCGACGGGTTTGAGACCCTGTTGGCCACTGGTTGACCAGTATCCTGACCAGTGGGCCCAACCGGCCCGGCCTACTGGTCAGCCAGTGGTTGAGATACTGGTTGACCAGTGGTTAGTTCAAACTCCGTCCACTTTTACTGGTCAACCAGTGGTTGGAAGAAACCAGAGTATTTGTCACGAGAAACCAAAGTAGGTCAAGGAAGCGAGTCTCGTGCGGGAATCCGGATCCCGTTCCCATTTCGCCAACCCTAGACCCCACCAACGGCAGAAGGGTCCACAAATGTAGATGAACTCACAGTAATCAACAAGTTGATTAGGAGGTGCGAAAGTGACAGATTTCTTGCGAGAACGTGAAGATAAGTGAGAGATATCTAAACAACTTCCATTATTTGATAAGATGGAGAATGCAAACTGACAAGAAGGAGAGAGAGATGACTCTTTATCAAGTGAATGATATCGTTCGATCTGTAAGGAATGTCGTAAAGGATGAGTTGTCAAACAATGCATGATAAGACAAGTTTAAGAACACTCATCCAGACAAATAAGAGAAGAATGATTCAACTCACAGGTCTCATTGAAGGTTCTCCCCATCTATTAGTCTTACTGGCAACTCGAATAGATTCGAGAGTATTTCTTGATTCACTCTCCAATTGAGGGGACAATATCATGTCCTCTATTACTTCATCGTATTCATTTCGATTGTATTCTGTTTATATCAGTTCATCGTCTCTCAAAAGATAAAAATAAACCATTTTTCTCCTTGAGATGTACTCCGTCATTGGTGATTATTGTAACATCTCCGAGATAGAAATCCTGCGATTCCATCTTGCATCTTTCACTTCTCCGTTCTACTAGATCATATTGAATCGTCATGATTGAAGGTCTTTCTGAATGAGGTAATCATAGGATAAGATAGAAAGGGAACGATACCAAGTAGAAAAGACGGAGAGCGAGGACGACGTGGACGAATAAGTGAACCAACCTTATTCCCATCACAACCTTTCTCCTCATTCATTGCGAGAGGAGTCACATGATCTCAAATATTTTTCCTACTAAATATACATAACGATCGACTTGAATTCTCCCTCATTTCTCACCCTCTCCGCCCCTCTCCATAAGCCGGGCGTGCCTACGTGAGAATCACAGAATTATTCGCGAATAGATGTGAAATCATTCGAGAGCAACTCGAATTCGCGAGTCATTTCTCACTTTTTGCTCGCGAATAGATTGGTATCTCGAGTATCGAAAGGAAAATTATTCGACCGCGGATATTCGGCTAGTGATACTCGAATAAACAACACTATTATTCACAGCACACAGCGTGTCAGAGGGGAGAGTAAATCCAATTATCGCGGCAAAGGTAGATGCGTGAGACTCTTTCCTTTCCCATTCCTTCTCACCCATTCCGACGTCGCGAGTCATTTCACACCCGTCAGATTTTCAAACTCGCGCGCAAAGGAGAGGGAATGGAGAGGAGGGTAGATCAATTCCCCCTTCCCTCTCAATCAGCGCAAGGACTCTGGTTTCTCCCAACCACTGGTTAACCAGTACCTCAACCACTGGTTGGCGGGTATGCCAACCAGTGGTTGGTATACTGGTCAGCCAGTGGTCAGGGTACTGGTCAAACACTGGTCAGAGCACTGCGTCCTAAACTACGCGGGAACGGAAAAATTCCGCCTCCCTTGGCACGTTGCCAACCGCCTTCATTTGTTGACGCGACCGAGGGACGCGTTGCGCGTATGGTCGTGGGAGCCTTTCTCTCTCTCGTTTTCTTCCGTTGTTTGTTGATTTATCGCGTGTTTGGTGTTTAAAATGTGTTGAAATCGTCACCCGTATGACATACTACCACATCGTGATGTTATTATGCCCGAATTCGCAAAGGATAGCACGTATTTAGGCCTCTAACTTTGAATTTTCATCCGTCGCTTCTCGAACTTTCCTTTTCGAAATAGGCCTCATGCTATTCTTTACAGTGATCGGAATGACGACGTCGTCAGCGATAATTAACCCCGCTATCAAGGGCCTCTACGAGGGAAATGACGCAGTCACCGTTCGCCCCAGGTAACCAAACATTTCCAAAGTTTTACTCTTCTGACGCACTTGCGACAGATTGATGACTGTTCGTTTTGTGAAACGCTAAAACAACTATTTAACAAAGAGCGTTTGCTCACTTACGAGTGCCGCGATCTGTAACAAATGCTCTTGAAACACGAAACTCGCTGGTATTCGAAATCCAAGGTTTTTTACGCATTTTTTTTTAATTAAAAATACAATTCTAATTTCAGTCGGTTGATCGAGTGGCCGGTTGCAATATATTGGAAGCGAAAGATTCTCTCAAGAGGAGCAAGATTTCTATCCTCCCTTACCCTGAACCCCAATCATCTGTGTTTCCTGATAAATGACGTTATTTCGATCTTCTATTTTGGTTTCAAACCAGCCCTCCGGGGTTATCTGTCGAATCAATTATTGTTTCCAGAATCCATAAATACGCCCATTCAGGTCTTCTACGAGGCGATACTTGCGTTGTGTTGCGCTCCTACGTTATTTTCGTTTATATTGTAAATATCGTTTTGATCCACCAGTTTTGTAGCTTTTATTATGAACAGCATAAACAACGCTTCTTTTGAAACCTTATTCGATGAAAAAACATCTTGGCTCGGTGCCAAGAGATTTTGGCACTGTTCCAAAGGACTTTCTCTGACTTCTCTATACTCTCTTTCTCTCGTCGGCGGTAGTTAGGACGCAGTGGTCAGAGTACTGGTCAACCAGTGGTTGGGGGGGATACGGTATTGTGGGAAAACATTTATCGATTGCAGCATGAGTTACCCCATACAGTAACCGAGCCACACACGGGTGGGCCCGGTTACATTCAAAAGACGGTCTCGCTGGGACCGTAACCAGTTGTGCGCAGTGGCGCTCGAGGGTGCTCGATTTAGGGCTGCGAGAGGGGCCCTTATAGGCAAGCTGCATTCTACACGCGACGGGTTTGAGACCCTCTTGACCACTGGTTGACCAGTATCCTGACCAGTGGTTGACCAGTAGGCCCGACCGGTCCGGCCTACTGGTCAACCAGTGGTCAAAATACTACTGGTTAACCAGTGGTTGTGGTACTGGTCAACCAGTGGTTAGCTCAAACTCCGCCCACTTTTAGTGGTCAACCAGTGGTTGGAAGAAACCAGAGGAGTGCGAGAAAACGAGGGACCATAGAGAGACAGTGCGTGTCTCTAGTCTCTCCTCTTCCTATGCAAATCGCAATCGATAGGCCTCTCGCCTACCGTACCCTGCCTCTCCCTTGATCAGGAACTCAACTTTGAAAAATCGCCACGGGCTTCAAACTCATTTTTATGATTTAGTTTCTTCGTTTACAAGAAATTGGCGCTCGTTTAAATGATGAAATCGAATAAAAAGTGGGGGTAAAAAAGTGTGGAGAGGAACTTTAAAATTACTTCTAAGCTTCCATTTTTTTCGTTTACATGCAACTGGCACTCGGTTAATTCATAAAATCTAATAATTGGTGGACGTAATTTTTGGTGTGGTAGGGAACTTTAGAACAATTTAATCCTGGCTGGGCGAGTAGATGCGGTACTCTATACAATAAGTAATCTACTTTACTCACTACTATTTAATAGCAAGTTTTGTAATTGATGTATTCCTTGTTTAAATAAAATTATTGTGTACTCACCATTAGCTTGGAAGTCTTTTCTTCTAGGGGCGACGATTCTTTTGGGACTGATTCGTTTTTCTTCCTCTTCTTGAACTCTCGCATCCCAGACAAGAGCCATCGTCTCAACGAACGAACCTTCTGTGATCAAACCCTTTCGTAATTCACTATACAGGGTGTCCCAAAATTATGGTGACAAGCACTTTATTGAATATCTCGCGAACCGTTCCGAGTTACATACCCCAGTCTCTACTGTACACTAGTGGGTATCCGTGTTGTAAACCGTGAGCATCTGGTCAACATCAATCAACGTTCACTCATAGCGCCAAATCAATTTCGATTTCGAAAAAAAAAGATGAAGCGCCGCGAGTCATGGTAGTGGATTTTCTTAATTTGTAGGTTAATTGGAAAACGTGAGTTTCATTTGAACTCTTCTCAATAACTAGATACAACCACAGGCCTTTCTAATGCACGTGTCTACTTCGGTTTTGGTTTCCGATTCAGAGAAAAATAGCTCATAGAATTCAATCATAGTTGCGAAAAATCAAATCCAAAAATAATCAAAATCTCGGAACTCAAGTTCAATGAGACTCCAGTTCAATGTAAACTCATCTAGCGTGAGGTACCCTGAAAAGATAATTTTTGAGAATGTTCCTTTGAAGCTACAGTGAGTTTGAACACCTGCTCCGTGTGGCATGATTTTGATCAAAATATTGCAAATTCCGACCTTTGGAAATTTCTCCTAAGTTCAAAAGAGCTGTCATTGCGAACTTATCTGTATAATTGAACAACACGATCCTTGTACTGTTATGTGACATGATGTCACTGACATCATAATGTGAAAGTAAAAAATTGCACGCCGTCAGTCAGATTTTTCTTTTAAAAATTGTCCTGAAGCATTAACTGAATTTAAAAATGAATTGCGAGGGCAGTTGGGCCTGTTGATGGACTACCAGGAAAACAATTATCAATACTACACCGATGTTAGTTGGCCTACATTAAGTTCGAGAATAGAGTGTATCAATCCGGAAAGGGACCACATTCGCTACGTTTATGAGTTTAAAAAATCATAATCCTCGAACGAAAGGGGCAACTCTAATTTCTAATTTTTTAACACCTCTAATTTTCACAGTATAAGTACCACTATGCCTGAGCTACATATTAGAGGAATTAGGGAGGGACTGATTGTTCAACGGAGCATCGAGATTTCTGTTGTCACCATAATTTTGGGACACCCTGTATATATATTTATATACAGTAGCGCCGGAAAGTATTGGGGCACTTATTCGTTCGCCTATATCGTTTGAACCAGAGCAGATATCGTGCTGATTATTTTTTCATTGCACAGCTAGTCTGTAGAGGAGCACGATGCTTATGTTTTGGGTTTAGACAAATGTTGCGTTATTACACAGTGATGATGCAATAGAGCAATAC
This sequence comes from Pristionchus japonicus, assembly GCA_900490845.1. Classification (NCBI taxonomy): domain Eukaryota; kingdom Metazoa; phylum Nematoda; class Chromadorea; order Rhabditida; family Neodiplogasteridae; genus Pristionchus; species Pristionchus japonicus. Next base: position 40,181 of record LS518949.1, read on the forward strand.
TTTTCCGGAAATTCATTATTCTTCGATGGATTTTCACCGACTCACCAAGCATTTTGTGCATAGAGATCAGTCCGAGGACTACCCAGAAAAAAAGTTTCAGGTTGAAAAATTGAGCTCAATAAATCATAACTCATCCGCTAGCGGTGCTAGAACCTTGTTCTAGGGCTTAAAATGTTTCTAATAGGAGTGTTGATGATCCTGAGAATATGACCCAATTGGTTCATCATTTGCCATTGGGCGCCCCAAAAGTCACTTTTTCACGTTGCCATATTTTGAGGGTAAAGGTAAAAGGTAAAGGTATCCCCGTACTCAAGGCACTTGCGTCCTGCGGGAGCCCACTGCTAGGCCAGTGACTATATTTAAAGGCCAGTTCAGTCCGTAGGGCCTAATCTATTCTTCGGACCTACTTTATGTGCAAACGAAAGCTCATCTAATCCCATTTCGTATTTTCAATTCAGCAGATCTTTTTGAGGGATCATAACTAAATGAGTGATTTTCGCAAAAACATGGTTCCGGCGCAAAAGGGCCTCAATACCGTTGAACTCTCGATGCACAACTTTTTAGACCATTGCGTCATCTCTCCGCCTAGTGGCAATCGATTTACGGAAGCATACTGGCTGTCAAATATTTCGACTCAGCCATTTAAGTTTTCCTTTCAAAATTCTTAAGTTACTTTATGGTTGAGCTCCAGTTCTGAAACCTTGCACAGATAATAACCATAGTGTAAGCCAACTGATGCCACAGTTTTAGCTTGATTGAAAACGTTTGGCATACACCGATTTTGGGCAATGCGAACGCTTTGACAGCCAATTTAGCATAATTTCGACCGGTGCGGCCGGGCTGCAGCATGCTGCATTCATGCTTAAAGTTACCGAACATGGACAAAAATGACCTATTTTTTTTATTTTTTTATTGGATAGAGCATGGTCGAATTAGTAGCGCTGGCATATTTAAAAAATCAGAAAATCGATAATTAACCCAGAAAATGACTTTGGCAAGGTGCCCGAACAGGCCTGAACAAAGGGATTCGCGCCAATTCAAACTTGAATATGGGGAGACTCAATTCAAAATATGCGAAATAATTTACAAGTTTATGTGCAAACGAAAGCTCATCTAATCCCATTTCGTATTTTCAATTCAGCATTGCATAAAAGTATCGCAATTTAGCAAAAACAATAATAAAGCGAAATTTTTCCACGCGTTGCGGTCGCGTCGCGTATTTTTCTCGAACAGCGCGCATTTAAACGCTAATTTGCCCGTGTTCGGTAACTTTAAAATCACTCTTTTTCCAATATCTCGTGTTCCAGAAGAGCTTTTTATCACAAAAATCGGAGAGGATATGTAATCGACCATGGCGAATCTTTTGACATTTTTGTTATTTTTCTAAATTCAAATTCTCGCCCGTGCATAATTGGTTTTTGAATACCAGGGATTAGTGGAATACGAAAATATCATTGAACGATGCGCCTTGTCGAGAGGATCAATACTATTATGCATAGTATGAGGTTTAAAATAGTCGGTTTTCTGTTATTTATGAGTTTGTTTGTATTTATGTATGTATATATATTAGAGACCGTCAAACCGCTTTATCCTTTTCCGATTCGCGAGAAATGAGATTCATTCGTCTCACTGGATCATTCGATTGAAAAGTCAATCGATTGATTCGTCAATCGGATGAGGGGAATAGGCGGATAAATATCCGATTGATTATCCCATTGAGCAAAAGACTAATTGAATTTCTCTTATTTCCCCTCTCACTCCCTCCCCTCCCCTCAAATCCACCGGTGAGGGTGTTGGACGATTGTCGAAGTGAGAGAGAGAGGAGCGTCAATCGGATAACAAAGGATATGCGATCGAACGAAACGGATACTCATTTCAATATCCGTTTCGTCAATCCGCAAGCGGTCTCTAATATATATATATATATATATATATATATATATATATATATATATATATATATATATATATATATATATATATATATATATATATATAGTAAAATACGCAATGACCTCAGCCCAGTCTTATAACTTACTCCCTCTCTTGGATTCTGGGATGTCTTGAGGAATAGCAATATTGTTGTTCACTATGTCTACTGCTTCTATCAGGTTCACTTTTTCATCTTCATACTTCTTACTTTCGCTCCTAATTTCGTTGTATTCTCCTGAATACTCACGGCAAATTCTGTAATGTACAACCTTCGTAGCAATTAATTCATTAAACAAACACTCTCGTTGTTGATAAATCAATCACTGCCACAGAAGTTTTCTCAACTGCTCCAACTGATTCCCTCTAAAAAAATTTAGTTTGTCTTTGTCAGTGCTTTCGCCTAAGAATCGCTCAATTCCAGGGAACTCGTGGTACAGCAAAGAGTGACATCATGACTGTGCTGCAAATTTTGATTGGCCTGTACTAAACGACTCTCGTTTATACTAAACACTGGCTCTGGTGACCAGCTGGAAACGACGCCATCGCAACTCAGTTTGTTCACATGCTGTTCTCAGTGTTGCTGTTGGTTATCGTGAGCTGAACTGAGCTGACTGAGCTAGAAACTGAGCTGCGACGACGTCGCTTGGCAGCTGGTGCTCGGTTATACTAAATGCCGGCTATGTGATTCCGTATTTCGGTGATACTGGACGGCACTCTTTTTCATCCATTTAAACTAACATTTCGCCATGTAATTTTCGTATTCACGCGGAAATGGGGGGTGGACAAAAAATAAGAAACAGAAATTGGGAATATTCGAAGCGAATTCGCAAAGTTTAAAAACTGTTACAAAATGTAAATAATGTAAACTTGTTCGGTTTCGTGCGCGATCTACGACAGATAAAAAAATCGATAATATGCAAATTTGACCAAATGAAGTGAATGGGTCTTCCCAAGGGTACCCACAAACCAACTTTCATCGAAATCGGAGACGCAAACTTTTCCCTAGTCGACAGCACTCCTACACTCTTACAGGAAACCCGTTATATTTAATGCCTCTGTCCTCTCTAGCAATAGTCTCTTGAAAATATATTTTTTGATAAAATACATGGTTAGAGCCCTACAGGCCAGAAATATTGACATTGCTCGTTTTTTGGACACTCATGCAAAATAAGTCAAACATTTTGACGCGATGAAATAGAGTCTATATTTCCAAGCACATCGAACTCTATTGAAAACAGTAGTTTTCTGATTGTACACTTTTCACCCTGTACGCACCTTGTTCGACTCTTTCTCAAACAACCTCTTAGAACTATGTATCTTCTTTGTGCGAGTGCATGAGTTTATTTGGCAGTTGACGGTTTTGTTCGATATTATCAATACGCAAAACGTATTTACAAAAAAGATGTGCTAAGCTTCGTTGTCGAGAACCACGGGATAACATGAACAATTTTCAAACTCAAAAATTGCATGAACAACGATCGGAAGCGTGTTTAGCATGTCAAATAAGGGATGCAGCACCGTTTTCATGTGAATCGGTCGACTTTCCGCTGAGTAACACCCATAAATGGAATAAAAAACTCAAACTTTGAGCGCTTGTGTTTATTAGGATATTCAACCAACAGAATTCGATAATTGTAGCTAGACCTATCATAATAAGGCGGTATATGGAAGCTTAGTTCCAAATTGATCATTTTTACATCGAAGAAAAGAACAAAAATTGCCCCTTATTTTTGGGTGTGAATCTCGTCGGAAGTACCCAATCTTGTGGCCTTCGGAGTGAGCGACGGGATATTTCCCCAAAAAGCGGCCGGCACTTTAAGGGGAAACCATCCATCATTAAACACTCAAAAGGTACAAAAAAAGGAGGATAACTTTTTTGTTCGAATTTCGTCGCAAGCCTCCCAATCTGGCCACTTTTGCCAAACCAATTTGTACATTTCCCGAGGCAAACATATGGTCGATTTGGAACTAAGCTTTCAGCCCAGGATCTCATAGTGTCACTCTATGCTGTTCCGAAGGGTGATTGATTCTTACGCGTACGCACTGCTATATATTCGTTGGGCTCACCTCAACACTCCTCCTCTCGTGGATGTCATTCATTTCTTCATTAAAATCATCATTGTGATCCACTCGATCGTAGATATATCCGGCGTCTATTTGTTCGTATAATTGTGAGGAATCTCTTGGGATATTACACATTCCGATAGAATACACATGGGCATAATTCTTGTCACTCCTTCCATCCATGTCACTCGCTCCTATTTCAGTCTCCGTAACCTCCTCGAAACCATTGCAATTCGTAGTATGAACTGATTCCCAATTCGATTGTTCTCCTATTTTCACATGTATATCATCATAGATAACTTTTTCTTTCATTTTCGAATTCTCGTGAATCGATGTCGTTGTGTGATTGGAATGATCATTAATCCTTTCTTCAGACTTCTCTCCTCTCTTATTAGTTCTTCTTTCTTCGTCACTCCAAAAGGAATCTTCAGTATTCTCCATATTATCAGTAATTAATCTCGTTGTATTAACGGATTGCTCGACTTCATGAGTCCCACTCAAACTTCCTACATGGAATATATTTTCTCTCCATTCTCCTTCTTTCTTCTTATCTTCCACGATCTCTCCTTTCTCTTGAATTTCATCGGAATTCCTTTCTCCTTTATGTTCCTCTCTTTCTTTTATCTTATCTTCGTCTTCTCTATCCTCTCCGATGCTCGAAAACGACCCAAGGCCAGGACTCCCATCAATTCTCCAATCGAATGAATATGGGCGTTCAAGACGATAGTTGGATGGACTACCCACATATCGTCTCTCAACTCTTCTCATCTCTTCAGAAGGATGCTTTCTCTCGAAGTCCTTCGATTCTTGTATTCTCTTGAGTAATTGTTCCCTCTTGTTTTGAATTCTTCTAATCTCTTCACGATGAAAAACTACAACTTCTTCCCAATATTCCTCAAACATTTCTTCTTCACTTGCTTCCGATGATATTTCTTCGTTTTTCTCGATCATTTCTTCTTTGATATCAATGATAATGGGAGAATATATCTCTTCTCTCTCAACTCTCAATTCTCCCTTCTCAGTGGTTATATATGAGATAGAACTAGAGTGAGTTTGATGTTGAAAGAGAGTAAGAGAAGTCTCAATAGGAGGATCGGATGAGATGGATGCACAAAGAAAAATCTCTTTGATAGGGGATGGGGAATTATCAAATTGACGGATAAGAATGTCGGAAGAAAACGCAGTCGATTCATCTATTACAAAGGCAGGATACGATATTGATATATCAGTATCGAAGGTAGAAGAGTTAGTGGAGTGATGAAACGATTGATGAAGGGCCAAAGATTGTGATGGTACGATAGCATTGGCCTCCTCGACTACGGTAGCATTGGCCTCCTCGGCTACGGTAGCATTGGCCTCCTCGACTACGGTAGCATTGGCCTCCTCGACTACGGTAGCATTGGCCTCCTCGACTACGGTAGCATTGGCCTCCTCGACTACGGTAGCATTGGCCTCCTCGACTAC
>LS518949.1:103889-121010 GCA_900490845.1 Pristionchus japonicus
GATGCGGTAGTTAGAGGCCGCAGTGCGCAAGGAGAACGTCCCCGAGAACATCGTGAACCATAAGGTACGGTAGGGTTACGGTAGTCTAAGGAGCGGTACGGTGGGGATACGGTAGTAGAGGGATACTGTAGGGAAGGATATGGTAGCGCGACAACGACGGTGGTACGAAGGTGAGCTGGCGATTCCGAGATTCAGCGGTATGGCATAATTGGCTGCACCGTTGAACGGGCGATATTGCGAAGGCCGCTTAGGTTAAAAAAGCGAAATTATTCTTGAAAGATCGGGATTGCGTGATTGGAATTATTCAAAGAAAGAAATCCTGGTGACCTGGCTATTCGTGGCCTCGCCGATTGGCTATCACTGGCTGGGTTCTTCTAACAGCTAATGTTCTCATGTCTTTTTTTACAAACAAGATTTCTTCTCTCCAACCCTCTCGCAGGACTCACTCAAATGCTTACAGGTCTTCGAGGGCAACCGCCCGACCACCTCTATCGTCCTGCCGCTCTAGTCCTAGTCACCTTATAGTTAGGCTTAGGTGTTCAATAGTCATTTAGAAGGTCCTTTGGTTAAGAAAACGCAGTTTTTTTTAGTATTAACAAGTGTATCAATGCATCAGTGAGTCATTGCAGGTATTCGAGGGCAACCGTCCCACCACCTCTATCGTGCTCCCGCTCGTCGACCCCCTCACGCTGGGCGCCCTTCTCGCCCTCTACGAGCACAAGATCTTCGTCCAGGGCGTGTGCTGGGACGTGAACAGCTACGATCAGTGGGGGTATGGTATTGATTGATTGATGAGGGTTACGGACTTGAGATGAGGGGACTTGAGAAAGTGCTGTGGTTCGAAGTTTCTGGTGCTCCTGGATTGCTGAAGTTTTATTGATTGTTCAAACCTCGATTGAACTTGGATGGTTGATAGACTGTACGCTGATTATTCAACAAGAAATGTTTTCTTGCTAGTGCCCAATCAATAATTATCGATTGTTGTCTCTGCAGCGTCGAGCTCGGCAAGCAGCTTGCGAAGGTGATCCAGCCGGAGCTGGCCGGCCCCGCCCCCGTGACCACCCACGACGCCTCCACCAACGGACTCATCGCCTTCATCAAGGCCCACCGGGCGTGAGAAACGTCGCCCACCACAGCACCACCACACCACAGTAGTTGTAGAGTACTGTACGATGTTTCCTCCCCCTCCCCTGTAATAATGATTGTAACCATAATTTGCGCATGTTGTCTAGTAGTGTGCTGCACTTGTGTCGTCGCTGGCAATAGAGAATGTACACCATAGCACCCGCCCAAGTAGGTAAACACACAGTATCTAAACGAGAGATATTTGAAGATACCGTAGTACAGAGATTATGTTACAGTATTGATATGATAAAGTATGATTGTGATTGTTCTATGTGTGTCTTGCAGTAATGGCGTTTGAATCGCCGGGCCTCTGGGTCGTATCTTGAAAAATAAAAACAACGGAAGGAAGGAAATTGATCGATCTCAGGGAGCAAAGTCAGTGAAAGTAGTAATGACCTCTAGGCGCACCATAGCACGATTTGAATGACTAACTCCTATCGCTCAAGGATCTAGTAAAGGATGAACACCCCTTGGGGTAGTCGACCTATAAGGGCAAGGCTGGGTCCGTCGCCTATCTACTCTGCTCTCTGCAGAGGAGAGTAGCCCCAATCTCCCTCCCGCCCTCTTTTTCTCTGTGATTCATGTGATTTCTCGATCACTCTGCCCGTCTAACCGCCGAGAGATAGAGTGGAAAATAAGGAGGAAGAGAGAGAGGCTCGATTCCGCCCCCTCCTCGCCTTTATGTATACACGTAGCAATGCACTAGAGTGCACAGCTTGATAGTCTGCAGCTGATTAGGAGTGGTAGTACCGCGAATCTACCGTCCCTGAGCTAGTCGCCTCAAGAAGCGTATATCGATCGACAAGCCGTTCTGGTCCCTGAATAGTGTACCATAGTCCTTGGAGCTGCTAGTCGACTTTCGGACTGCGAAACGGATCAATAATCCCTGAATCTGGTCCCCGGGATCGATCGATACCGTACCCCGACCGTAACCCAACCGTATCCATAATGGAGAAGCACTTCAGCATGGCAGGCTACGCGCTCAAGCGACTGATGACCGAGTACAAAGGTGAGGTTTGATTTCGACCACAGCCGAAAGGATGATTGTATTCACAGTGCAGCAGACCCTTTGGGGATTAGGTGAAACGCGAACTTTTGAGTGCAGTTTTCACACAAAACTGGTTCAAGGAAAAAGAAACCGAAGGTGTTTGTTGAGCGTCTTTCGACGTTAGTTTAAATTGGAAGTTGGAGTTGAGTTTTGAACAGTATGCCGAAGACCGATTGAGTATCTGTTGCGGTAGAGCTTTTGTAGATCTCATGAAACATGTGGCTTTTGTCAAATTGATTAGAAATGCTGATGATCGAGTACAAAGATGGGGAATGCCAACCAACCCGCGATTAATTGCACACTGTGTTGGAGTTTTTATAGATTTCGTGAAGCATGAACTTCTTGGTGGGGAATTGAGAATTTGTTCATGAATACTGGTTGAATAGAAATCGACTTTCGCAGGCCTTGATCTGTACAATTAATCAACCAATCCACTGCAGAGCAAGCCTATGATCGTTGTTTGAATATATTTCTGAAATAACGCAATCACTCAATCAATAAGTCCACTGCAGAGCTTTTCCATGATCGATTTTTGAAGTATTTTTGCAATAAAAAATCAATCAATAATTCAGAGCTTACGCTCCGTCCGCCCGAGGGAGTGCTTGCTTCCCCTGTGGATGAGGACAACTTCTTCGAGTGGTGAGTGATTATCGATTTGTTTATTGATTGATTGTGATGCTCAATAAGCACAAGAAATTAGCAGTCGTGTGAATTAGACGTTATACTGGAGGCGTGAAACGCGACAGTTTGTGCCGCGATTAGTTATGGTTAGAAGCGGGTTGAATGTGGGAATGGGGGAGGGCTGCTCGCGTCTCCCGTCGACAACTTTTTCGAGTGGTGAGTGATTAGGGCTGAATGGCGTCCTGCCACGATCACGTTGTTATTTTATTCCACGACGATTCAGATGATACTAGTTATCTTCTTGACGTGAAGTTATAGTGGATGCGTGAAACGCAAAGGTTTTGGCCGTGATTGGATTTGCTGAATAGTAGGTAGAAGATAGCATGGGGGAGCATCTCCGGTGGATGGGGTTAGCTTCGTCGAGTGGTGAGTAGGAGAGATGATTTATTTATTCAGTGAGGCGGAATTATCATTCGTGTGAATTAGACATTATACTGTATACGTGAAACCAAAAAATGTGCCAGTAGTTCTGCTGAGTGGCGATTAAAAGATAGCAAGGGGGACGCTTCTTTCGGACGAGGATAACTTTTTTTAGTGGTGAGAGGGAGATGATTGATTTATTGATTGGTTTGAATAGAGTACCAAATTCACGCATTGAATGCATGTGACATGGCATGTTATAATGAATTCGTGAAACGTGAGATTTTGGGTCGCGATTAGTACTGCTGTTTTGTCGTTTAGAGAATGACAAGGTCGAGCAGGGGCGAAAGTGATTCGCAAAAACGGCATTGACGGCATTTTGCTCAGTTCGGCAAGCTGATGACGCATGAAACGGTGTTGGCTATGTTTTAATCAGCTGGTTGGTCTAATGAATGGGATTTTACTCACACAGGAAAGCACCACATAATCGGAGGTTATCTGGCTTCTGGATTTAGATGCGAGGGTGAAACCTAATTGTAAATGGACATTCAGATTAATGAATAATGTACTCGATAGTGCCTCACTGTCACGGTAATTAATAACAAAGACGTCCTTTAACAAATTGATGAAGTGACTTCAGAGTCGGAGGTTTAGGCTCCAGGATAAAGTAGCAATCGATAATTTGCAGGGAGTGCCTGATCACGGGCCCGGAGGAGACGTGCTTCGGCAACGGTGTCTTCCCCGCGCGCATCTCCTTCCCGCAGGACTACCCCCTGAGTCCGCCCAAGATGAGGTACGGTAGGGGTTACGGTAGGAGCGTAAAGTATGGTAGGGGAGGGTAGATATAGTTTTTTATTGTGATTCTCGGCTAGAGGAAGAGCTATCGACACTGAGCAGAGATAGCGAAATTTGATACAGTTGTGAAGCATGAAAGGATCTCGTCCGTTTGCTCCCCTCCGTCGATCTGACACTATTCATAGGCGAATTCTCAAATCCTTGAATATACTCTGAAACAGTGATTCTTCTGTGTTTGGGATAGTTATTTTGTTTTTCACAGACGCGAATTCATGCGATTGGCGCTGTCCTATTTTTCTTGTTCTTGTAGGGGCAGTGAAACCAAACTGCTCCCTGACAGAAAATCATTCCGTTGAAATCGTATCATCTCGCAGATTCACGTGCAATCTCTTTCACCCAATGTTTTAAAACCTTTAATCATTTTCGAACTGAAGGACGAGTACTGGAATCGTATGCTTCCCAATTCGGTTGTTCTAATAGCAGTAGTGAAGCGTAACTCTATCTTGTCACCCTATCGTTCTCTCCAGATTCTGATCTTCAGCATCTAAAGAACGAACTTCAGATTCACGTGCGATCCTTTACATTTCAAAAAATCCTATTGTTTTGTTTACGAAGAATGAACTGTAGCGAATTGCGTTTCACTGTTTTCAGTCGTACTAGTTACAGCAGTGAAACATTGGCGTACCTTGACATGCACTCTCAACGAATCGTTACTAAGGATGGTGTTTCCTTTGTCCCTAACTCCTCTCTCGCAGATTCACGTGCGATCTCTCCCACTCATTACTAGTAATTAGTTTCTGCTAGGAAAAGTTGAAGCCGGATTGCTTGTCTCTGATTTCAGTCTTACTAATCACTGCTGTGAAGCATAAATCTTTCATCCTCTCTATATTTTGATCTTTAATCTCTAATCCTTTCCTTCCAGATTCACGTGCGATCTCTTCCACCCGAACATCTACGCGGACGGACGCGTGTGCATCTCCATCCTGCACGCGCCCGGAGATGATCCGACGGGCTATGAGAGCAGCAGCGAGAGGTACGGTAGTCCGGTCGGTCAGAGACATGACTGGAGGGACTGAAGGCACGGTAGGCGTACGGTAGAGATGAGTGGGGGCTAGGGCATCTCCATCCTGCACGCGCCTGGGGATGATCCGACGGGCTATGAGAGCAGCAGCGAGAGGTACGGTAGGGGATACGGTAGGGCAGGAAGGGGATACGGTAGGGCAGGGAGAGGTACGGTGGGGGCAGATTGATGATCTATCCTGCACGCGCTGGGGGATGATCCGACCGGATACGAGAGCAGTAGCGAGAGGTACGGTAGGTGATACGGTAGTCCGGTGGGTCAGAGGTACGGTATAAATTGTTGTGGTGGCTGTACGGTAGGAGGTAGAGTATTTCTGTTCAGCGTAATCAAGCAATTAATTTTGAACCGAGATAGTTGCGAATCGGATTTACCAAGGAACATTGATGTTGCTTGGTTTGTACTTCTAATCGGTGGATGGCTTCTCGATGATCATCTTTTCTTTCGCTCTGAATCCAATCTAACCAAAAATCACGAATCAAAGGAAACTCGTAAAACAGTGTCAATGGACTAGGCGCATTGGGGTTCAGCATTTCCTATGTAGCATCGTTCGCGTCTGTGTCTTCGATGGTCGTTTTGTTTTTTAGCCAATAAACCAAATTGAACAAACAGCTAAGAAAAGTACTATCTTTTAAAATTTTAAAATCTAGCCTAACTGTACTCTTTTCTTTCTGAACGAGGATTCAAGGGGAAACTCGATTCTCTGTTACCGTATAACTTACCGTACTCCAACCCTTTGCAGATGGTCTCCCGTGCAGTCGGTGGAGAAGATCCTGCTGTCGGTGGTGAGCATGCTGGCCGGTGAGTGAGGGGAAGGGGGTACGGTAGAATGGAGGATTCAGTATGGGGAGGGCGATCGAGGAGTGGGTTGATTTGGAGAGCGATGAAGGCCGTGAGTGTGCTGGCCGGTGAGTTGAGAGGGGGATACGGTAGAATATACAGTAGGGGAGGGCGATCGAGGAGTGGGTTTATTCGGAGAACGGTGAAATTCGAGATGGAATGAGTGAGGATAAGCAAGGAGATTAGGAGTTGCGGGGTTAGTACTAGATCTTATGGGATGCGCTCGGTGTTGATTGTTCGTCCTTCATCGCCATAAAATACATATCGAAGATTGTTGCAATTACTCAGGTCGCGTATGTTGTCATCCAGGTCAAATTTGATACATTTTTTTGAAAGTCGTGGTTGTGGTCCATTTGAGCTTTACGGAGGTCATGTAGCAGCAACAGATTCTGCGGCTTTGATGTTCCGTAATCTCCTAGTACAATAAAAAAAACTGATTGCGTCTTTATCATCTTGGCACTTTGAGGTCGTGCGTTTTCAACTTATACTTGATGCGGCAGATTCAGTTCGATCATTATTCATCATTTGTCAATCAATAATCAATTGTTCCTGATTCCAGAGCCGAACGACGAGTCGGCAGCGAACGTGAGCGCGGCCAAGATGTGGAGAGAGGTGCGTATATTTGAATTTTTTAATTTCCCGCCAAAAAATCCCTGCTTTTGTTGGTGTAATGGAAAAATGCTCCATTTTTATTAAATTTATGATTATCGATTGATTACTGTATTCGTTGCAGGACCGCGCGCAATTCGAGCGCATCGCCGACAATCTGGTGCGCCGCACGCTCTGTCTGCCGATGAGAGAGGATTGAGGGGAGTACGGTAGATCGATTGTCTTCGCTGTCTTGCTGTATCTTGTAAACCTCGACCCATTCCCTGTGTTGTGTACTACAGTTCTTACAGGATTACTGTAGCTTAACCCCTTCTTATTACCTCTTTTTCTATTGTCGATTCCTCTCCTATTTAGCATCACTCTATTGTATACACCCCCACATCTGTGATAGTATTTCTCCATGTAAAAATGCGCAAATTTGGGATAAAGATCAATAACCGGAGCTGCTGTATTCTCTATTGTGTGTTCTGTGTATTCTCCAGGTTGTATTGTCCTTGCATGCTATCGTAACCCTCGCGTTCCTGGGGCACTGGTGACTAATCCTCCTTGCCTGGCCAACCGTATCTAATCCATTGTTGTGCGCTGTGAACATTGCTTTTTGCCTCCGGACTGTGACCTCCAAATCTTGCCCGGAGGGCACACATAGGTGATGAGATTCCCAGAGATTATGGCTTATTAGGGGAATGCGATTGAAACAAGAAACGAGCAGCTCGTAACCAGATCAACGGGGAGTGAGAGATCATGGGAAATAGAGAGAGCGGCTGCGAAAGCCGGTTTGGAGCTCGGTAGGCTTGCATCGATCCCGGCGCTGGTGCGAGAGGTGATTATCCCTTTTTGCCAGTCGGGTGCGCAGTGGTCTTTCCTAATTGGACTGGATGAAAGGCGGGTGGGACCTTTGGACTGTCAGAGGGAGTTAATTCGGGTGTGAATCAGACGCTCCTTTGATGAGAAGAGACTGATTCGGCTCCAGACAGTCCCCGATCGATAATTCACTCATCCGGTAGATCAAAGGAAGGGCGCTAATGCGGTGGTGTTAGTACACAAACAAGAACGGTTCAAAGAAGGGAACTGCACTCTCTCACGCACGCACGCTCTCTCGCCGACTGTCTGACTGCGTGTCTGCGCTCTCTCCGATTAGCGTGTTCTCTCGCCAAGCCCTTCCCTGTACCCGCATCCCCTTCCCCATTGAGTCCCTCCGCTGACCGCTCGCTCGCCCCCGCCGCGTCCCTTCTTTCCTCCCCTCTCACCTTCTTTCTTTCTTTCCTCGCCCCTTTCTTCCACTCCGTGACTCCCATTCATTGGCATTGCTTGCGTGTCGCTTGTGTTGGCCGATTGGACAGGTTACGGTCGTTCTTTATCGATTTTTGAATGAATTGGCGCGCAATTGGGTGTGATTTTGGCCTTGTTTACTCGGTTTGAAGGCGAGATTTGTGGCGCGATTAGCTTGTGTGGTGTTTCTTTCTTCCTTCTGCCACACGGAGGGGACAGGCGACGGTGAACATTTTCACCAAAAAACCGCGACGCGTAACCGCTTTGCGACCGTTTTTTTCACGTTTCTGGCTTATTCAATTTTTCTTGCTTATATTTCGATAGCTTCTAGATTACTGATCAGCGAATTAGTGACAAAAGCAAAGAAATAATAAATAAAGCTTCCAAAAGTCGCGCACGTGCCATTCTACTTGAAAATATTTAGGTCGAGGTGTTTTTCGTGAATTCGCATCGTAAGTACAATTGGTTTGTTTTGAATGATGCAACGAAGCAGAAGCTACATAAATAGCTAGTTAGACGTATTAGCAGACTTCAATTAACTATATAAAAGTGCTTGGATAGAACTTTTCCCGTGATAGCCCGGAGGTGAGCCGTATTGTAGTACTAAGGAAAAACCTCGACCGAACACACATATTTGCATGCGCATCATAATTTCACCGGCGGTTTTCCACTACGTGTCCCCTCCGTGGCCATTTCTATGCCTATTTGAAGCCGTTCTAGAGTGTTTCTGCAGTTTTTTCGTGAATGATAAGGCCTAGAGATACCACTCCGCCCGTTTTCCAGTGTCGTGACCTTCCGTTGCCCCTCACTCCTCCGCTGGGGCATTGATAACACGCAGTTGGTTGTGTGTGCAGTGTTATCAACCGGTGCAAGGCAGTTTCACTGACCAGTGGTGTACTTTGTTGCTTTCTCTAGGCAGTATTCGCTCGAGCACTTGATATCTTGACCTACCATCCTCCTTGGTAGGATTTTTATATCAAACAGCTGCAAGAAGTGCACTGCGATTGACCTTTTCTCTTGCGATTTGGTGATGATTCACCCATCTTTCCTCCAGTGGGGAGTGTGTTTCACCGTGCTCGTATATTCCTTGCTAGTCCTCTCACATTGATGTTCTCGATTTTCCGGATGCACCTCAAATTCCCGATAGGATTCATGCGTAAACTCACGTCGCTCTCGGTAGCAGTAAATTGTGCCGCTTTTCCTAGTAAGAATAGCGCTTCATTAGCTGGTTATAGTGCTACTCAGTCTTCTTCTATTGATGAAGTTGATTTTCTCCTGGCATTTCAAAATTGTGCAAGTATTCAGACCCAAACTCTGCTTTCTTCCATAAACCCTCTGCGTAAGTGCAGCTAAACGAGAGAGAGAGAGAGAAAGAGAGGGCGAGATCCGGTCAAGGAACCCTCAACTAGTCCCGCTCCCTTCCAATTCCCCCCCCCTCCCCTTTAAGGTCCTTCCGTCCCCTTCCACGTCCCAGTCGTTCGTAGTACACTAACGCGCGACGTTTTCTTGGAGCGAGTGGCAGGGGGTATTGTGGGCTAGAGCAGAGGCCAACTCGCTCAGAAATGAATGGGATGTCTCAGTGAGAGATGGGCTCGGAATGGGACAGGACCAAAGAGGGGAGAGACGGGGAGAGTAGTCATTATCCGACTCTGCGCTTGGCCTTGCCTAAACGCTGAGGTGTTGTGGGCAAGTTTCGCTGAGAGTTTCCATGTTGATGCATGTTGATGCTCACGCTGCTTATGGTTTTAGTGTTGTGCGCTGTACCGATAATTCAGCCTCCTGGTTTCTTATCCACGATCTTCCCAATTTATTGTTTTAGTAACCACTTTCCTGATTGTTTCTGCAAACTGCAAAATTATTTCATTTCCTCGCTCATTTCCTCGTTTTTCTTTTCCTCTTCATCGATGGCTTATCGTATCTCTTATCACAGGATATAAGGGATTGCCGTGTTTCCAGTTCCTCCCTAGCTCCTTGTTAGGATGGTCTGACTCTCTCTCATTTGCGCGATCTTTCAATTTTCTGATATGAGAGGGATCACGTAAAAGGATGAGGTCGGATATCCTTGCTGTCAGTAAGATGTGGCTGATCTATCTCTCCACCGATTGCAAGCTCTCTCACTTTCTCGTATCGAAGAGAGATCATGGGAAAGGGAGAGAGCCGATGGTTGCTTCCTCGCCTGTCTCTATAGGGAAGCAGGAATGGGGCCCAGTTCTTCTTTTCCTTGTGGATATCCCTTGCCTCGCCGTGTGTGGAGCAACGCCCTTTCAGTTGGTTGTTCGGTGCTAGGTTGAGATTTAGGGCCGGAAGCTTGATCCGCACTTTAGTCCCTTGCGCCCAGTTGACTTGCGGTTTCACTGAAACCTCTTATTCATTGTTTTTGCCGCTCGTTGATGTTCTACGCACGCTGGGTGAAAACTAAAATATTATTTTGCCACCTTGCTCGAGTGGAAATGTGAGTAGATCCAGGATCATCCCCCCCCCTCATCCCCCAATCAATCAATAGACTTACTCGCTGCCGTTTCACGCATTAGTGAGGCGTCCCGCGGTGAGAGTTTCGTCACTATGACTCAAGTCCCATTTTATGTTGAGTAATGGGTTCTCGCAACTCTTCCCTTCCTCTCGCGAGCCAGAGAACCGGGAAAGTAGAGGCATTGCCTCTTCTGCCCATTCGTAAAAACTCATCTGACCCCTGCCCAGGTCTCCCTTTGTCCTTCTCACAGTTTACTACTAACGGTAGTAACGGCGATTGCGCAACTGGTAAGGGCCGAAGAGAGATCGTGGAGGTGGAGGAGAGCAGAGGTGGTTAGAGAGATGAAGAGAGTAGGGAGAAGTGAGAGAGCACAGAGAAATTGGAGATGACCAGAGTAGATAGTGCTGCTCAAGAAGGCTTGCATTCCACTTGACACGAAGCGAGTTCTGGGAAGGGTCTGCTCTCTCGAATTCCCATGCTCTCTCGCCCTGGATCAGGGTGTGATCAATGCTCGAATATGGAGATTGATCACTTTGTGGTCCGAGTGGTCAGTGGATAGGTCTTCCGTTTTTGTTTCCATGCTCACGTATGACTATTATATTCCTCGGTGATTATGAGGTTGTTTCGGTTTCACGGGCGCAATATTCGAGCATGATTTGTGATTCGATATTGAGAGCTTTGTCTTTAGTCCCAAATAAGAACGAGAACTGTTATTCACTGCTTTGCCTTGTTGCCGTCGGTCGTACCGAGAACCGTTGCCTAGAATATCCCCTCTTGTCTCTCCCACATTAGCGAAAGAACTTGAGAGAGAAAGAGGCAAGAATGCGCGTTCTCGCTTACCTGATTGAAATCTAGGACAGGCAAAGAACGAGAAAGGGAGGGGAGATGTTCTCTCACTCTCTCCCTTTTGCATGCTCTCTCGCTCCCTCTGATCTCTCTCGATCTCTCCGTTTTGCACGTTCTCTAGCTTACTCTGTCTAGCTCTCTCCGTTTCGTACGCTCTCTCGCTCCCTCTGGTCAGTATTAGGGTATGAATGGAGACGGTCAGATGGAATCGATCTGCTGGGTCGATTGGGAACATTGGAGGTGTTTTCGAAATTGATTTCGGTTTGTTCAAAAGGGGCGATCTAGGTGGGATCGCCTTGTTGAGTCTGGATTATTATTTTCGCTCCAACGATTCAATGGGATTGTTCATGCTCGAAATCTGCTCATATTGTATTACTGCCGTCGCAAGAAATCACCTTGTACTCTCACATTCCGTTTTTTCAATCAGGAACAGGACCCATCTACTTTTATTGGTGGATTGGTAGGGCGATAGTTGCGCGCGTGACCTTACCGTAACCTGATCAATACGCGCCACCGATCACTCGACTCTCTCGAATATGCGTGCTCTCTCGTCGGTCAGACAGGGCGAGAGAGCATGTGAAACGGAGAGACGCATGACCTTACTCGAGTCAAGTACATGGTTCCGTTCCGCTGGGGAATCCTTTCCCTTGACTGAATGTTGTGATTTCACTCAAGAGATCTGTCTTTGGCCCCTCCCGATTCGAGTTTCGCGAAGTGTTGAATACTCGCGCGGTTCAGGGAAGATTAGTGTATCGAAGTCATGCTCTATAATTAATTTCTGTGTTTCAAGCTATCTAGCAATTCGCAAAAAAGGCGTACGCCATTCGTCATAACGAAATTAGCACACTTTCATGCCGTGCTTCGGGGGATGTGAGTCATCCCCCTAGAGACATTTACAGTGATGTAACAGCGAGCACTTTTTTGTTCGCCCAGTAGTCACTTCCCACATTAGGGGCAGTGAGATTAGGGTCGCAAGAGTTGATGGGAAGGCTAGAGTAGGAAGGAAAGGTTGAGAAGGTTGTATGGTTTTTGTGTGCGAAATTGGGCCTCGCCAAAGTATCAGCAGCTTGCATTTACGAGTAGGATGTTATTCTGGGCGTGAATGTTTTCTGATTCCGCATTCGCAGTTTCGAAATGTCTGATACCCTGTTCATATCCCAATCGCGGCCACGTCATTTCGCATGTTTCGTTATTCTATCAGGATTTGTTATTCTATCAGGAGCTTGCTTGGATTAGTTTAATATTCGAAACTTATCGAGAAATGGCTTTGCAGCATTATGAAACCACCTTCTTTTTTGCACCCTTTACTGTTGTGCTCGTGTGTAACATTCTCGGAATACTCTTGAGATACGCGCTATCACATCCCAAGGGAGAATGGTGAAGTGTTCGGGAGATTTTGGAAAACGCGGTTGTTGTAATGCTGCTCTCCCCTCGCGGTCTTTCTGCAAAATCTCAGGCCTCCAACCAAATCTGCGGAAGTCACAAAATTAGTGACTCCTTTATTGCGGATCTCCAGCCTTTGCCCGCGACTTCCTTGCTTCACCTTCTACCTTTTAGCATCCGTCCTTGCGCTTTCTTGATTGTTCTCTCATAGTTCCTCCAAACATTTAATTTCCGCTCGCATTGCGTTTTTTCGCGTCGCCCACCTTATCCATGCATCGTCGTCTTAATCTGCTCCTATTCCAGTATGCCTCGTCTCCTTCTCCCTCCCCTCTCGCTTCTCCCCGCCGCACTCGTGCTGCTGACTGCAGGCGTCTCGGCCGACTCGAACCGCACCTGGCTGCAGCGCTACGCCCAGATGAACCCCTTCAAGCAGAAGTGAGTGGACATCTCTCAAATCTGATTTGAAGACCCAAAACCAGTTTGTGTGATGGCGAAGAATCTTTAAAAAGGCGATTTTTTGCGTTGGAATTGCTCGCTTTTTCTAACCATGTTGATTTTGGCTGTTGATGTGGTAATTGGTTGAAATTATTCGGTTGGTTGAAATTATTCGGCTGCGATTGATATCGCTAGCAATGAACGGGATAGACCTCAGGCAACTCGTTTTCGATCTAATTAGAAAATGAAGCATTTTTGAATCGAATCACAAGGTTTTTGAATCTAATTAGAACTGGAATCTGATTAGATGTGGATTCGATGCAAAACAGTCGTCCTCAAATTTGAATCTAATTAGGTGATTTTTAGATCTAATTAGATTGAATCTATTACCCGGCGTGTCTAGAACACACCACAGCTACACATACCTGGCAAAATTATCTCAATCAACACCTATCCTCTTGTGTTTTACATGTCAGTAGAACTTTTAACTAAGCTTCTGATATTTTTGAATCGTGCCAATTTTTCTAATTGGAAGAGTTGGGCGCCACAGGTCCTCTGAGATCTTACGAACAAAATCTTTTTGAAATGGACTCAACTTTTGAATCTAATTTGAAAATATTGTAATCTAATTAGACATCTTTCGAATCAAATTAGGCAAAAGTGGAACCTAATTAGAAGTTTTTGAATCTAATTAGAAGATATTTGAATCTAATTCTGCCACACTAGGTCCTAAAATTGTTCAAATTAGATTCAAAAAGTTCCCCGATTAGATCCAAATCCAGTTGCCTGTCGACAGGACTGGCTAAAAACAAAAGGTGGATTGCGGCTGCAGCAGTAGTATTTGGTCATGTAGTTTCCCTGTCTTACGATGCATTCTTGTTTGCTGTTAGTTTCAATGAATCAATTTCCTCGTAATCACAGTGCTCCTCTGTCAATTTGTAAACCTCACTCTCCTCATCCCTCAATGTCAGGTCCGGCATCGACCACTGCGAGGCGTGGTACGCGACGGGCAAGCTGTCGGGCCAGTACCAGACTGTGTGGTGCCAGGTGTGTGAAACGCGAACTGCCTGATCTGATCCTGACGTTGATGCTAGAGGAGGTGGTGCTGGGTGTAAAGTACATGTTGGGAATCGGCGCAGCCAAGCGTCTGATCATCGGGGTCACAATAAAACTTTTTTTGGATTACCCACCTACTGTTAATTGGCAACGAAACACTCAAAACGCTTGCTGATATTCTGAAACTCTATCATTGCATATCTGATAGACAAGTATTTTTTAAGCTTTCAGCGTTTTCGATGATTGAAAAGAACATTAGTAACATTTAAAATATTTTTTCGTCAGATGGAGACGAACTTCCTCGTCTACACGCACTGCTGCGAGTACACGAACGCCATCGGCTGGACCGAGTGCTGCTACTTTGTGCAGGTATACGGTAGGGAAGGGAATACGGTAGTTATCGATTGGACACGATAGGTTACGGTAGTTATCGATTAGGTATGATAGGGTACGGTAGTTATCGATCAGATATCGACTACGACTTGCTTGTGCATGTAAACGGTAGGGTATACAGTAGTTAACGATTAGGTTATGTTAGGGGTAATCTCTGTAGTAGTTTCTGCGGACTAGTTTCTGTGTGGATTAAAGTGGTTTTTCTTATGTAACGAGAAGAGCGAGAATTGGTTGCACTTCTCATCACGTTCTATTCTGAGTTGTATGAAACACGAATTTCATTAATTGGACCCATTGTTGCTATTTTGTTTTGATGAAGCGAAGTGTTTAGTCAACGCAGGATCAAGGCTTGGTAGCTTTAGGTTGCGGCTATAGTACCTAGTCTTGATTTTTCGTTTCGGAACAATTCTCGGCGAATCTCTATGTTAAAAATACTTATGACTAGTTGCTGGGAATTTGCTCGTATCAAATCGGTTTTATCAATCGATATCCCATCCCTCCTCTTTCCAGGACTGGTTCCTCGTTCTCGTCCCCATCCTGCTGCTGGCCACGTCCGTCTACTGCTTCTTCTGCGTGCGCATGTGCGTCGACGAGCAGCGACGCGTCAACGCGGAGGACCGCGCCGCGCGCGCCAAGAGGCAAGCGACGCGTGCGGCACGCGACGCGGCCCGTGCCAAGGAGTCGATGCCCCTGACAGAGATGCAGCCCTGAGGATACGGTAGTAATAATCCCACACTGATCAGGTTTCAGAAGTTTGTCATGTTTTACCACCCCTAATAATGTATAGATCTCGCACTGTAGTATAGCCACTGTTGCTAATGCACTGTGTAAATGCTTGCTGTGATTGATGCCTGGTGGTTGGTGTGTGCTTGTGAAGCAAAGGGTTTGCTACCCTATGTGGATATCTGTGTGGATTCCAGCAATGCTTGTTGCTGGTTCATGTCTCTAATGGTCTGCCCTTCTGTCTCTAGTTTCACTCATCGTTCTTACCGCTTTCCCATATTCTTGATTGATTCTCCTTTAGCATCTTCTGGTTTCCAAAATCCAACAATTCCTTCTCCCATTTGGCCTAGCATTGCTAACAAGGGAATGGTCAAACTTTACGGAAACGATATCAAAAGCGGTTGACACAGGGTGATAGAGCTCGACGAGGGCTACTCGAATCAAGTTTCAAAAGTTACTATGGTGACCTACAAAAGTTTTTATGGCGACCTACAAATCGCTACTCGAATTTGCACACCCGCCGCCAGAATAGTCTTCGATTCTTGCACCTAGCGAGAGAACAGCTCTGGTGGCGCAGCCGGTGAGGCTCCAGCCCCCATAAATTTTGCCAGATGGTTCGATCCCTCTCGTTGGTTTTTCTTTTGCCACATTTTGATAACACTTCAGGACATGGAATCTTCTGATTTTATTTCGTTTAAAAGTCATCGCGGGCACAATTCCGCTGGAACTTTAAATTTAATGCTCACGTTGTATGCTTACGGTTTTTACAAGGGTGGATTTGTCGACACTCGCCTTCCCAAGTTTGACGCTCCTAAAGAGTTTCTATTCGGAAGAGGATCCGACGCGCCTTGCCCTTGTTCCGAGTTGGGATGCACCGTGTGCCCTCATTGTAACAAAACGTTCTGTTTTACAAGTTTTTGGGCAAAGCTCCACCGTTGTTAAACGTTTTCACAGTTGTTATCACCTATAAACGAAATAAAATCAGAAGATTCCGTTTCCTGAAGTGTTATAAAAATGTGGCAAAAGAGAAACCAAGGAGGGGATTCGAACCACCGGGCAAAATTACTGACTTACTAGTGCCTTACCGGCTGCGCCACCAGAGCTGTTCTCTCGCTAGGTGCAAGAATCGAAGACTATTCTGGCGGCGGGTGTGCAAATTCGAGTATCGATTTGTAGGTCGCCATAAAAACCTTTGTAGGTCACCATAGCAACTTTTGAAACTTGATTCGAGTAGCCATCGTCGAGCTCTATCACCCTGTGTCAACCGCTTTTGATATCGTTTCCGTAAAGTTTGACCATTCCCTTGTAAGCGTCTTATGTAGCATTGCTAGGCGTCCGTTCGTCTTTCATATCCCTCCCCCCAACTCTCGATGAATTCTTTGATCGCTCCCGCTGCTGACAACACCCCCTTGAGTTTCACCTTTCGTATTTCTCCTCGCGGCTTCTATTTTCCTCGATAACCATGACGCTTCCAACATCCTAATGTTCATTCGTTTTTCGTCGCGTCATTGCTCACGTTTCGCGTTCGTGCCCCAATCTGGGTACCGTAACCCTACTGCATCCCTTACAGTACCCTCATTCTCTCATCCATTGCTCACATTTCGCGCCTTGTTCCAATCTACCGTAACCCTACCGTACACACAGTACCCTCATTCTCTCTCTCTCGTCTCTCTCTCTCTCTCTCTCTCTCTCTCTCTCTCTCTCTCTCTCTCTCTCTCTCTCTCTCTCTCTCTCTCTCTTCTTCTCCCACCCTTATTTCGTCGTGTTATGCTCACGTTTCGCGTCCTCGTATCACCTTCTCGACGTTAACCGGATTCCTTGCAGTACCCTCACCCCTCTCCCTCTCTCATCCGATGTCTCGTCTCTCTCTCGTCCTCGTGCTCGCGATGGTCGCCTTCGTCGCCGCCGACTCCGATTTCGTCGAGGAAATCAAGAAGATGCAGCCGTTCGTGATCCAGTGAGTGGTTACGGTAAATTAATGGATCGAGAACTGAGTGGGAATACGGTAGG
>LS518949.1:121110-163814 GCA_900490845.1 Pristionchus japonicus
GATGCAAACCAAGCATTCTATCCCTCCGGGGTCGGTAAATTGGTAGTGACTTCGGTTGCGGAAGGTAATCCTCCCCTAGAAAGCATTGGACAGCAGGGGATTGTAGTCCGGCTAACAGCTGGCCTTACCAGCGGGTCCCACCTAGCGTTGTCGTACGACTGTAAAATCGCTTGACGTGGCAGTACCTTTACCTTTACCTGTCGCCGATGGATAGTAGGTGTAGGTGGTGTAAAGAGATCAAGAGATTTTTGTGCAACGGGTGACCTCAATTTATTGGGGATGCCGAAAAACATAGTTCATGTGCGAACAGTGAAACTGAAACTGACATGTTGTTTTCCGCTATCGCATTATGTAATCGATAACTGCTAGGGCCTCCGTATCTCTAACTAATCAATACCGTAATCTCTTGATCCACCCCGCACAATCAGGTCTTCCGCGTACGCGTGCCCGGTGCCGATCGTGGGCCAGGCGTGTCCCGAGGCCAACCCGCTCTTCTACTTCAAGTGCTGCGGCGAGCTCGCCAAGGATTGCTGCTTCAGACTCCAGGTACGGTAGAGAGAGGAGGAATCGATTGGGACCATGGTAGCAAGAGGGTGAATCGACTGAGTATTGATCGGGAAACGTTGCCGCATGGAGGAGCTAGGCGTGTTTGGTTTCTAAATATTTTGCTTGGATGCGCCAGGTTTCGCAGGTTTTCGATATTTTAGCTCTGCCTCTTTGTTTTCAATTCCCAGAAGTTTCTTCAGTTATGGAAAAGTGTACTGTGGGAATCGATCTCTTTACTCTTCTCGGCGATCAATAATCGATTGTTCCCTTCACAGGACTGGGTGACGGTGCTGCTCGTTGTGCTGGCCGTGCTCATCGTCCTCTCGATCGTCATCAACTTCATCCGTTGCCTCTTCTGCTACTAGGCAACTCGACTACCGTACCCCCGTCCGCCCTCAATCCATTCCGTGCGGGACCCAATGACGATTCAAACCAACCACCGTACCCTCGTTCCCGTTTTATCACGACTAATGTAGTGTATAGATCTGCAAGATTTGCCCACTTCCCTTCGCAGTATTCGCCCCTTTTCCTCCCATGGGTTCGATGTTTCGTGTATGTTTGTATGCCTTTCCACCCCCTACAAAACTGACGTTTGTATCTTGCTCACTAATTTGCCCTACCAGAACCTTCAATCGATCCCCTCGTTTGCATAATTACAGTAGCCCCTATCAATAGAAGACACCGTATACCTCAGGAGGCGTTACCGTAATCCACCCACCCCTCGTTATTCTGATGACGATGCTGTAGTAGATCCCCCACTCGTCTTCCTCCCTTGCTGACTGAACATAATCACGCACGAATATTATATCGATTGTCTGCCGATTGTCTGTGTTGATGCAATTTCTGTATAAAACCGGCTTTTCTGTAGCTTGATCGTGATGGTTGGAATGAATACGCCAAAGAAAAGCGGTCCCGAAGGTCCGCCAAGAAGGCTTTATCGAGATTAATGCGGTGATTAGTGACAAAAGAACGGAAGCGTAACCAATTTATAGTCAATAACAGTAACAACAAAGGTAACAACTTGGCAACTTGATGAGTGAAACAAACGCGATGGATTATTTGGCAGAGGGGCCCTTGTCCTGGCAGTAGCACATGAACACAACTGGAATAGAGATTGATTATGGAGTGGATAGATGGCGAGCTCGCCCATTTTCAAGATTCAAATTGAGGAACAAGAATCATTTGACGTCCGCTAGTGACGCAAGTTCGCACTGGGAATGGCTTGGAAAGCAATATCTCTCCTCATTTCGCCCATTCTCTCGCCTATCCCACTGTCTGTGAAACGCTGCGATCTTGAGGAACCATTCCTAGTGAGAACTAGTGTCTTCAGCACAGTCAAATGAGCCTCACCTCCCTCAATTTGCATAGTGCAGAGGTATACTGCCGATATCGGCAAACACATGGAGTACATAGTGCTAGAGTTCGAAATACGGGTAATCGTCCCTTCATTTCACGCACTCCCTCGTCTCTCTGACCGGTGAGAGAGTGTGCAAAATGAAGAGACGGCGACCCGTATTTCGAACTCTACCTAGTGCTCACCGTGCTCCTCGGTGCACTTGCACGGCGGCATTGGAGGGCAGCAGTCATCAGACGTGTCGAGCAGATAGTAGACCACACTGATCTCACGAGAGTCCAGACCGACGAGAGAGATGTTGAACACGTTATCACTCCTGGAGCGGCACGGCTGAAAAAAGGAAAGGTTAAATTCACTTCCCTTGATGTGATATGCAATTTATCAATGGAAAACCTAAACGACTGGCTGAACCAGTCTGATTCTCGCATATGCCACACTTCCTGCAGTTACAGAGATGAATAGTAATTGATAAAGATATATTATTGATTACCTTGCACGTAAAGAAGACTCTGATCTTCTCAGGGACCGTTTCCGTTGAAGTGGACAGCTTGTCGCGAACTTGGATTTTATTTTTGGAAGGAACGATCATGCTGCAAATCGTTAATCTTATTTATTTTTCACACTCACACTGTGACCTGCTCTTAGAAAATGGGCGAGCCTAACGTACAGAAGTTCAAACAAAAACGAACGGCATGAGTGGTTTGGAGCAAGTCTTGCAGTTGGTGAGATGCTTCATGAGAAGTTCGTGAATTGTTCGGATCCGCACTCGCTCGTACTCGATTTCGTCTGTGATATAATCAATATTAATGATCATTAATAAAAAAAGAAATGCGTTAAAAAGTGAACGAACTGACAATATTTGGCGCGGTCGGGGTACGTGAGGACGAGCTGCAAAGGGGCACGATTAAATCTGGTAATCTTGAAGCTAGAAGATACTGCACCATACTCTAGAACCATAATCTGCCTCCAGCCGCCATCCACCCCACAACCAGGATAAATAATTCTATAGCACAGCGTGCCATTGAACATCGAAAACCTCATTTGCGTGGCGGACGCTCATTTCTCCCCTCTCGCTCGCTAATCCCATTCCCTCTCACTTTACTCCTCCCTCTCCTCTTTCACCGGAGTGGTGGTTAGAATTGTTGAAGAATTGGGGGTATACTGACCAGTGAAACATATTCACTAAAACCACTCAACAGCATTTCCCATGTTGGTCTGACTAAAAATGAGTATGTTTTATTATAAGAACTCCTGAAACATATTGAAATGAAAGCCAAACTCTTTTATTTTCAAGCCTCAGATCTATGTCGAATTGTTAAAGGAATTTGAAGGCCAAAATGAAAAATCGAAAACGATCAAAAAATGGAAACTACTTTGAAGGCAATTCTCACTGATGCGATTTTCAAAAATAGGCACCCTCGCCTGAGATATGGAAGTTTGCATAAATTAGCATACCTTCATCTTGGTACAAACCCCATGACCATTAACCTTTTTTTACTCGTGATAATGAGCTCATCATTTTCTCTTCAAGGACCAAGTGTCTATTTTCAACCCAGCTCTTGAAAAACTGGAAAAACTGTCGAATTTAGGTCCTCCAGTCCCATATCATAGCCCGGGAAAAAGATAGAGACCTTCGGTTTTTTGTATTCGCAAACTAGGACCCTTCTCTAAAGTTTGATCGTTTTCGATTTTTGATTTTTAGCCTTATTTCTGTTCAAATTGCAATGTGTCGACATCACTTATTAATCGTCATTTTCACAAATCACTGTCTATGTCAGAGATAAGTAAATGAATTAGGTCATGCTTAAGATGGAAGGTGCATGGATAGGCCTGGAACGGATATCTTTTTAGAGCGAGTCAATATCTTGTTTTTCAAACGAGTTATTCCGTGTCATTACATCGTTCAAATGAGGGGAACCCCACCGCGCTTTTTAGGAGAAATGATCGAGAATGGCCGCGCCTCATTAGAATACGTTCGCCGCGGCGAACAATGGAGTTCGTTTTCAATGGCACGCTATGCATAGACCTTTCATTCTCGAAGGGCCATGTGATTACGGGAGGAGGAAGGTTGGGGAAAATTACAGTTCCATTCTGGTCTTGAAAAGCATAGCTAAATGAGCTCACATCCATTTCGCTGCCGTCAAGGGTCAAATAGTTGTAGAATCTTTCCATCGACTTTTGATAAACGTCAAGTGGAAGATCCACCTCCTTCCTTTCCTCCTCTTCTTTCACTGTTTCCAACTTTCTCGTTTCCTCGCCACTCGACGACCTAGATTAACGTCTCTATCTTGCTAGCAACGATGATTAAACGGACAATTGTTGTAGCAAACGAGCAAGCAAAGATAAAATAGAGGACTTGCCTTAAAATGTGAAAAATTCCACGCATTCTGTGTTTGCCGTCGTACTTGTAACACTCCCCGCAGTCGCAGAATTTACGAGCCTTCATTGTGCTGCAAACATAAGGGGTAAAACAGACAACGAAAGCGAAGAAAACTAACTAGAAAGCTTGAAAAACAACACAAAACGTGAGAGGTATGGATCGCTTACAGTACACATCCTTTATAACTTCGTTGTGGGACATTAGATATTGATCAAATATATTTTATTCCATTTTTACTGAAAATTCGATTTTTTACAACAAAATTTGTTCAAAAACACAACTTTACTCATTCCATCATCGTCTTCTCATCTTCTCATTCGCAGTTTCCTCCCTTCATTCAACTGGTCGATGCTCTCCTTTCTCTTCCTTCTTCTCCACATCCTCCTCCTCTCCGCCATGATCACACTCTGTGGAAAGCCTAAGGTGACTGCCGGAGCCTTATCCCCTTATCTATGCTACCTTATCTCAACGGCGCCTGACCGTCAACAATCATCTACACTTTCCATTATCGATAGTTTAGCGTTACCGTAACCTATCGTACCCCACTTCCAGAAAGAATCCGCCGAGTCCATGCCTGTCGGGCCCGATCTACCAGTGACGACAGCTCGGCCTAAGACTGCGGTGAGAGATCCTGCAACCGTAACCTTGCCCTACCACTTACAGTAGTCTCACCGTATTGATCATCTACAGTAATAATACCGTAACCTTACCGTACTTCAGACCTGCTCCGTCGGTCAGCCAGCGTGATCTACCCTCTACAGTGCATCACGAGAAAAAGGCCCAATTCAAACTAAATCACCAATCGATAACCCGCCTCTGAAATGAAGACATTCAGGCAATAATGGCTTTGATTCGAATCGCTTTCATAGGGCACCAACACAGAGCATACAGAAACATCAATGATTAGCAAAAAGGGAATATTCAATCCTCGTTAAAACTGTAGCCAGGGTACGGAATGCTTGGGAAATTTGTGACCAACGAAGGTTCGAAAGATATGCATGAGATTACAATCCGAATGGAACTCTGGACTAGTAAAATTTGTGCGCTAGGCTTATTAGGGTAGATCAATCAATATTTCAAAGGGTACGGTATTCACTAAAATGGGGGTACGGTAGTCTACGTGGAGGGACTCGGACTGGGCGTCGTATCGATCTGCAGGTGCAGCAATCGATCGGTCGCCGTCTCCACTGCGAGCGCACTGTCGGCTGCAACGATTATCGATTTATTGATTGATGATCGATATATCGATTGATTTATCGATTTATAAAATCGATATCTCACATCCTCTCTCCGTCTCGCTGCCACTCTCGCTGGGAGTCGGCTCGATGTTCAGTAGCCTGCAATCGATCAAGAATGAGAGCAGGATTTCAAACAATTCTCCAGAGGCTATTGTGCGTTTCAGAGAATCCACAAAGGTAAACATTTCGGGATTTCATCGATACGCGTCTTTTTTTAGTATTCCGACCGTAGCCGTATTCCATTCCAGCACATACCTGCAGAGGAACGAATCGAGCTGCGTGAAGGAGAGGCAGTCATGGAGAGTCTCGAGGGAGCGAAGCGGCGGCCAGAACCGGCGAATCTCTGGAAAGGTTGCTCACATCAGACTGCAAACGCTCACATCAGACTGCAAACTACAAATCAGACACTATCAGAGATCAGAGATCAACGACCAAAGATCAAACTACAAACTCCGCCCACCATTGACGGATATCTCCTCGTCCACTTTGTACGTCTGCAGGCGGGGAGCGGAGGAGCTGCGAGCGATCACTGCTGTGGAGAGGACTGCCGGGCCTGCGAGAGATCAAAGATCAAAGATCAGGGATCAAATTACAAAACTTCCAAGATCGAATTTAATTCTTCAGCCCGGAATCGCCTAAACACAGTATTTACAATTTCATTTTGGTTGAATACCAAAGGTTTCGCTCATCAACAGTGTTGCTGCTCCGATCTCTTATTACCGAGGGGAGACCAGGAAAACACCTGATATCAATTCTTTTTTTTTAGCTTTGACAATTTTCTGCGATATTACATTGTCTGCGTTTCAGTTCTGCACATTCCAAAGATCAATCCCCAATCTCCCAACTCACTATTGCTCAGTCTCCTCTTCTCGCTCTCGCTGCCGCACGCACTCAGCTTGCCGCGGATGACGTCAGTCGATATGAGTCGATCCACGTCCGAACCTCCTGCTACGGGATCAGGTTGGGGTACGGTAGCCGAAGAAATCGATAATCGACTTCGGGAATTCGTTAAAATCACCCATATTGGACCAGATTGAATTGATATTTTAAGAAGGGAATCGTGAGTTTCAGAGTATATACAAAGAAGAATCTTTTGAGCGTTTATTGATGTACTTCGGATATGATTCTTTTACAAACCACTCAAAATGTGATAACTATCATGCCCCTTCGAGGTCTGGATGGATCGAAAATATCGATAATGCAATAATCTTAATCCGTTCTCCCTAGTTTGTTGATGAGTACTCAAACGTTCTCAATTAAGTCTATTCAGTTGTTGTAAACCAAAGATTAAAGATCATCCAGAGGACTAGCACAAATTAGGAGTGTTTGGAGACAGACTACAAACTACAAGGACCAAGGATCAAAGATCAAACTACGCACCTGTGAGCAGGTTCACCGTGTGATGCTTGAACCTGTAGGGGAAGCGAGACCGACGAGCTGAAATAGGACAGAGACCGGTTACGGTAGGTTACGGTAGCATATTGATCTATTGAAGCGAAAAGGAAGCAACAGCTACACAGAGAACAAAGATCTTGTCATCCCTTCCCCCAAGCGAGAAGCGTTATCGGCAAAAGGAAGAAGTCAGTATGATGGAGGCTAGAATCGAAAGCGCTGTGGACAAGTGCGGCGACGTTTGGGAAACGTCGATTCGCGGTGTGGTTGTGTGCTGCACGCATGATACACGCCTACCGTACCCCACAGATCATCGAGCGGCTGTGATTTCTCAAGCCACGCGTCCCACGCTTCCAACGCTGGAATACCGTATACACCAGGCTACAGTATGCTCAAACGTTTCCACTCTATCTTTAGTGCTCATTTTGTGAACCAGAAAAAGCAAAAGCTCCAAGTATTCTCTGGCATGTGAGGTTTCCGTGAAATAGATAGTGCGAATCCGATATCAATGTTTCACAAGTTCTCCAAATACGGGCTGTTGCCTCTTCACCAATAACATGTTCTTCGTTGTCGCGCAAGAATTCATTTTCAGCTTGCGGATTCGCACTCCCGTCCAATGAATCCCACCGTATGCTACCGTACTCCTACCGTAACCTCCTTTCTCTCTCTCCCTCCGTTCAAACTCACATCCACTATCCCTTCTGTGATCTCCCAAAGTGCCCGGAACCGTATCCTTCTTCTCCTCCTCCTCTTGAATTACCTGAAGAGAGAGAGTTGGACATACTGATCAGGACAAAGGGACATACGTCTCTCCATCCCGCCCACACTATCAATCAAAATTCAGAAAGCAAGAGCGACGCTCCAAATCTCTTCTCTATCAAATCAGTGCGACTAGAGATTTTACGGAATGAGGAGTCTATTCTAGCTCTCAGGACTTCAATCCGGTCACAGTGGGCGCGCAATTGAAAGCCAGTTCTATCTCCCGGTTACCAGACCCGGCTCCGGATTCCTCCCCTCACCTGCTGGCTCTTCCGCTTCGCCTCCTCCATCGCTTTCTTCGTCTCCTCGAGTAGATCGTGCACCCACTTGCCTCTGCCCGACCCGACCGTAGCCTGAAAAGGGAAACCGGGTTATAGCACCGCATCATCCGTAGCCTTGGGGGTACTTTAGCTACCGTAATCTGTCGTCTGCTACTTCGTTGCAGGACCAGAGACTACCGTACGGTAGCTACCGTAATCCCAGACCACAAAAATAGTAACACAACGCGCCTGGTGGTCCTCGGCGCTTGCCTCCGCCGCGGAGGGGCTCTCGGCGGCTGTTGCTGCGGCCGGCGCAGCCGCTGCAGCTGCAGCTTTGGGGCTGGTCGCGGCGACCAGAGTGATCGCGAGCGGCTTGGGGAGGGGCGGCGCGACTAGCAGGGCGGCCGAGGCGACCGAGTGCTTCTTGGAGAGGTCTCCTCGAGGCGCATCGCCCTCTTCCGAGGCCTTCTCGTTGCCGCCTGCGCCTCGGGAAGAGGAGTCTGCAAGAGGAATTGGGGCTATTAGTGGAACGGAAAAATCAAAGAACGTGGATGTGTTGGGAAAACGCCATGCGATTAGTAGAGAAACAGCAGGCCACTCAATCTCTCTACCAAAACATGTGATTGTGAGCTATGAGGAGAAAACTATTAATTGATCACCCCTCCATCAAGTTCACTATGTTTTGCGGATGCAACTCAAACCTCCGCCCCTCATTTCCCTCTACAATTCTCCACCTTGCCCATCTCCAATCCCATCGAACAGTCATCCTGCCTCCAATCAATACCGTGCCTCTACCGTAATCCTACCGTACCCCACTTACCGTATGGCTTGTTGTGCACCTCATCCAGCACGACCAGATTAACGCTGAGATGGTCGTTGAGCTCCTCGTCCGACTCGTGGTGCGAGCCAACGACGGTCGAGGAGGACGTCGTGCCGACCTGATTGGGATTCGTCGCATCAGTGCACCATGAAGGAAAATGACTAGTTGTGGAAAAGAAACGTCGACTATGCACACCACGGTCGAGGAGAACGTGGTGCCGACCTGTGGGAAACGTCGCATTAGCGCACCACAGTAGAAATCGGGTTTTTTTAGACGTAGCGTCGACTACTGATCTCTTGACGCGAAAAACGATCATCAAAGTTAAGGCTTCAAGAATGTTGCAAGTATTCGAAATTTGTTGAGTAGGTAATACGATCGCGCCATAGGTGGCTAAAGACCTAACCCAATCCTATGGAAGTCTGAGGTGCACCTCACTCGTACCACATCCCTACCCGTCTCTTCATTTCACACACTCTTTCACCGATCAGAGTGACGAGATATCAGTGGAAACGACGAGAAGTTTCCTCTATTTAGAATTCAAGCGCGCTCACCGACGCCTTCCTCTCCACTATCACTCCTCCGCTGGCTGCACTCGTCGAGCCACCGTCACTACCCCTTTCCTCACTTCACACACTCTCTCATTTATCAAGAATCGGGTTCACTCGCACTCACCGACGCCTTTCTCTCCACGACTGCATTGCTCGTCGTCCCACTCGTCCCTCCATCGCTGCTCCTTGGACTGTTGCCGACTGCGCCGCCTCAAGCAATCGATCAGGAATGCTCTCACTCTCTCGTTTCTGCATGCACTCTCGCTGGTCAGAAAACGGAGAGAATTCAGGCTCACCTCCGGGAGAAGTGGAGAGGGAACCGCCGGCGGATAGAGAGGACGATTCTGAGATGAAGAGTGATTATTTTGTTATGAATAGCAGAAAGCGAAATCAAAACGCCCATCATCAAACAAGCTCTAGTTGTGTTGTTGCAAGTTGCAACTTGCAACCGACAAACGACGGGCGCACAATAACAAGCCACGTTGTCAAGACTGTTCTCTCTGTTCTAATCGTATTATTTTTTCGAATCGATGAGGAGAAGTGCATTGGAAAAACATTCACAATCACGTTCTATATCATCGGTGAAACCGAAATGTTCCTCCAACCCATCACTAAACGATGTTACAGACTGTACAGACTATAATACAGAGCCTATACAGGAAGTAGAAAAACGATGAAGAATTTACCATACTTTGGACTGCTTCCCCTTTCTGCTGAACCACAAAATCACTGTCCCACTCACCCCTCACAGGAGCCGCAATCGGTGCGATGATCGTCGATGGCGTGGTCGTTGAAGAGACGGAGAGACAATCCGTCGACGAGGTGAGAAGGGAGGAGGCATTGGAGGAGAGACGAATGGGCGGGGAGAGGGAACCGGACTCGCGCTCCTGGAAAGGGTTGAGATCCAGGAAAATGTAACCATGGGGAGTTGTGTTTCAACAGAGTCATGTAATTTCGAGTTTCTCACTAACGCCAATGCGGAGCACGCTTCCCATCACACAAAAATAGTCAGCCTTGCAGTAAAGAGATTTGCGATCTACAACACGGACAGCGAAATTTAAGTTCCGAGAGCATTGTAACTACTCGAAGAATCTGGGAAGAGGTGATCTTCACGAGGTTGAGAAGACAAAACACTCAAGGAGAGCCCAAATGTTCAAAATGTAATGTTTAAGCTAGTGAAAAGCTACGAGGTGCGCTTATTGTAAAAATATGAAGTCGAGTTCCTACGAGAAGTCTAGTTTCAACCTGGGTGCATCAAATCAATTCGAGGAAAGAATACAGTGTATTTTCGGTTGAACGAGGTATTATTCCTACTATTCCTTCCCCACTGTATCCTCAAGTAACATTGCCCATCCCGGTTTGGCCATACCTTCTCGCTCTCGTCTCCATTCTCCCGCTTGTCCTTGAGATCCTTCGAGTGCGACTTCGTCATCCCGTTCGATTTACTGCAAAAAAGGTAATTTAGCCCACCAAAACACGAAAAAAAAAACCTTCTTTCGAGCAAATTTTAGTGCAAATTCTACAGTTAATTCCCGTTCGACTTGCTGCAAAGAGAGAAATTTAAGCTTCAGAGCTTCAGAGTTACACTGATTCAGATATCACAACTCTTTTTCACATCTTGCATTGTCATTACATGCAATTGGTTTTGAAAACATACTTCCCCACTGTCATACTGAACTACCGTACCCACATCACATAACGGCTCAACCGTAATCAAATGCCGTACTTGAATCGATTCTCGTAGATCCGTTCTTTCTCCGTGAGGAAGCAGAAGTAGCTACCATAACCTCCTATCGATCTGTCCCACTGTACTACAGTATCCGAGAGAAACTACCATACTTGAATCGATTCTCGTAGATCCGCTCCTTCTCCGTCAGGAAGCAGGGGTAGAGACCGGGCGAGAACAGCAACTCGATGTGGAATCTGTCCATGCCTTTGGCCTCGGAAGAGGAGTCCTCGTAGACCATAAGGACGACCTGAAATTGACAAATGATCAAAGATCAAAGTATAGAGCATCAAAGACCAGGCCTCGGCTAACAGAGGAAAAAGAAACCTCGTACAGTAATAGGACGATCAAAAACGCGGTAGATCAGTGGGGTTATAGGAAAGAAAACAGAAGCCGACCACCAAAATGTCACTAGGAGGTGGCGAGTTCCAGCAGGGTGTCTAAAGCTTGATCCTCCAGGGAAAACTAATGTTACATCACCATACGTGTTACCAAAAATATATAATTCACCCGATTAATGCAGAGACCGATCTACAAAGAGGAAGCCCTGCACCTACGTCAAAAAGTCAGTCATCGATCGCCCTCGGAGTACTGTACTACCGTAGCTTTCGCATCTACAAACCTGCGTCATGTAGTTGAACTCCGTCACTCCGGAGAGGAAGTTCATCGCGCGGTTCCACTTCTTGTCGTCCACCTGGGGAAATATTGATCAGACAGAGATCAAAGATCGAATACGAGATCTCAAGACCAGGAAGCGAAGTTGGTTTGTTTCATTGATTTTAAACGAGGTGCTGGCCTTCGAACTCCGTGAATCAAGAATCAATCCTTTTGCGATTCCTCTGAAACTCACATCTGCCATTCACATTTGTGCTTTTTACTTTATCGACAGGGGATTGCGGTCTCACCGTGCAAATGCCTCCGTATCGGATCAGGTTCATCAGCGTGTGGATGTGCGATTCGGAAGTGAAGTAGAGACGCGTGCGCACGTGACGGAGCGGGGTGGCGATGCCTTGCGAGGCTCTGTGAAGACATTGAAGATCAGAGATCGATTGAGTTATTTCTGTGAGGAATGAATCTAAGAAAATCAAAAGCGCATGGTCCCTAGTCCTTATGACATAACTATGAAACTCAGTTCGTCTTATAACAGACCAAAAGATAAAATCCGATAACGCAGACTCTAATTTCAGTCTAGAAAAGAACGCAATGGGAAGAGCAAACTATCATTATCTACAATTGCGAGCACTCCTGACCATTTTCAAATGTTCTTAATTTCGGACTTTAATCGGATGCACGAGTAATGTGTTTCAGGCAGTTTACGAAAGGTAACGAGACGATTGAAGGGCAATTCATCATGACCGTTGTATGGAAATTATTAACAACTTCTAGAGGGAAGCTTCCAAAACAGGTTTCAAAGATCAACTTCCCCTCCTCACCTCGGATCGAGTCTCGTCTGGCTCTCGGCCTCGTCCTCGTTCTGGATGCAGCGGTGCAGGTCGTTCCTGAGATGGGAAGGTAATAAAGCATCGATTGCCACCAAGTTTCTCTGATACCGTACATTCAGCTGATATCCCAGTTGCCCGGCTATTTCCATCAACATCATTTAACAATTGTTTTTTGAAAGAGCTGAGCAGCACCATCAAATGCAACTGTATGATCACGCTCTTGAGTACTCTGCGAAACTCGGAAAAAAACTAACTCAGACTACCATTATCCTACCGTTTCCAAGTTAGCAATCAATCAATCAATATCACCCTACCGTATCTTCTTCAACAGCGGCGTGCACACTCTCTGCGCGACGAGTATCTTGTTCTGCTGCTCGATACCGTACTCCTGCGGGGATTGGATTCAGTGTTCGACAAGTAATGTCAGATCCATTTTGCTGTCGGGCACACATGCGCTTTCTTCCCAAAAGTTCCCGCCTTCGGCGGGCATGTTTCCCATGTAAAAATTTCCAGTCCGTGACTTCTTTCCTTCAAAAGGGATGCTAATGGATTCAACATTCGATTTAAACGTGGCACAAGTTGAAAAATAACGTGCCACTCAATTAATACACGCATATCCAACAACCGACATTGGTGCTGACATGCGAATTTGAGTGCCCCGTTCGCAAGCATGTCATGTCATTATTTCCGATCGACTTGCTTGTGGCACGTTTGATATCACTCATTGGACATCCCAGCTTCAATTTTCTTTCAAAAATATTCCATTTCGTCAAGAAATCTCCACGCGAGCCACGTTTGATGTTCCGATCTAGCCACTTTCACATGAAACATTTGAAAAAACCGAATTCTATACTGCAGTTTACCGTTCCTTTCGCGATTGACACTCATCTCTTTTTCTCAAAATGGATTGTTTTCAAGCTATTCTCATGGCTCCACGCAAAATTTACACTTATCTCAAAAGAGATCACAAAATCGGGCACGTTGGCCATTTTTTCAAATTTTCTCCGGCCTTCAGCGGGCACGTTAGGTAGATTTCGACATGCTTGTCGAGCACTGATTGGATTATTGATTTTAAACTCTGATTCAGCGGCTCTCAACATCTGATCGTAATCGAAACCCCGCATGTGGATATTCGGATACAGACTTCATGAAACTCAAAGCGTTATTTTTAGTGAGATGACAAGCGTCGCACAGAAGACCAATAGGCAAAGCGAAGATGAGCTTCAACAAATCTATAACCCTTTAACGAATGCTGCAAATTTGATGGTTCCTTGCAACCCCCAAAAAAATACAAATAAACACCTGCGGCACCACGATATCCGACGTATTCTCTAGCGACTAGTCCATGACTCCCCAAAATCTAAAGGATACCCATAACAAAGCTAATTGGCGAGATTCCTCCAGGGCGAGTTCAGTTTCCTCCTGGCCATATAACCATGAAATATTCCGTACCTGCGGCACCACGATGTCCGCCATGTTCTTCACACACAGATAGAACCGCTCGAAGTCTTCCTCTTTGTTGATGCACAGGTCCGGATTGTGCTCCATATCGTACTGTAAATTTAGTCAGTTATCGATCGAAGTTACCGTAATCTAGTCAGTTATCGATCGCTACCGTAACCCTACCATACCTTGATGTTATCGTAGATATCCGGAATCTTCGAGATGTCAAACTCGACGTCGCCACTCTTGTTCACGCGCTTGAACTCGCGCAGCTCCTGCAAAATCGATAATCGATTATCATAACCCTGAGACTACCGTATCACATACTTCTGCACTGTTTAATTGTAAGGCGGCTCTCTGATTTACAAATTGTGAACAATTAATATTTTCTACACACAAGATGTCAAGCTATGATCAACAGAAACACCACCTGGCACTTATCAGAAATCTCTGAAACCCAAGTCTCAATGACTATTTGATATTGATTGATTCCCGTATTCCTACCGTACCTTGCTCCACCGTCGCTCCGCCAGGTCCCACGACTCGTTCAGGTACAACGTCATGTCTGTAAATTAGAACTTTGATATTTGATCTTTGATATTCGAACTCTTATCTATCTCTACTGACTCTCAGTTCAGTAATTTTTTTTTAAAACTCACACACACACACCTAGAATCATCAACACTGCCTAGCCGTCGATTTATGATCTTTATGACACTCGCATAATCTAGGCGCGAGAGTTTGCAATACGGTACGTATTTTCTCCATTACACAGCGTGTCAGAGAGGGGAGATAATCCAATTATCGCGTCCGAGGCGAATGCGCATTCGCTTCACTCTCACTCGAGTTGATCGGTGAGAATAGAGTTGAGACAAGAAGTATATTCTGTGAAGCACATCTTATCACTTTATGAATAATTAAAAAATATGCAAATTTGAAATGATATAGCTTTTCAGTATTGACTTTAGAGGTCGTACTGTGAATATTGGATATTTTGGATATTTTTAAAGCCTCTTTCAGCACATTATGTGATTTGCAAGCGAAAAAGCTACAGCATTTGATGGGTTTTCAAGAAAAATTTTACTTCGGGGGTACCAATGAAATCCTCACGACTTGATCTACAATCGCTCTAACTCGGCATCACGATATATTTATTAGTATTCAGGAAAAACGAAATATAGAGTGTTTTTCGCGTTGTTCTAAAATACCAATAAAAATATTGGAATTCCGAGTTAGAGCGATTGTAGATCATGTCTTAAGGAATTCATTGGTACCCCCGAAGTAAGGTTTTTCTTGAAAACAGGTCGAATGCTGTAGCTTTTTCACCTCCAATACATAATTTGTGCTGAAAGAGGCTTTAAAAATACCCAAAATATCCAATATTCATAGTGCGACCTCTAAACTCAATGCTAAAAAGCTATATCATTTCAAATTTGCATATCTTCAATTATTCATGAAGTAACGATATGTGCTTCACAGAATATACTTCCTGTCTCAACTCTATTCTCACCGATCAACTCGAGTGAGAGTGAAGCAAATGCGCATTCGCCTCGGACGCGATAATTGGATCATCTTCCCTCTCTGACACGCTGTGCATTACGGACACTCTTTC
Organism: Pristionchus japonicus; assembly: GCA_900490845.1. Taxonomy (NCBI): domain Eukaryota; kingdom Metazoa; phylum Nematoda; class Chromadorea; order Rhabditida; family Neodiplogasteridae; genus Pristionchus; species Pristionchus japonicus. The sequence continues at coordinate 136,631 of LS518949.1, forward strand.
GTCTTTCTGACAGGTGAGAGATTGTGTAAAACCAAGAGAGTCCAACTCTCTCTCTCTCTCCCAACTCGCACTCTCCTCATTTCGCACACTCTATCATCAGTTGGAGAGAGAGTGTGTAAAATCGAGAGACACGAACAACTTACTCGCACGATTCTCGCGATGCCACTGGATGACCTCGACCATGCGCTTGACGTAGCCTGCAAATGGGAGAATGATCATTAATCGAAATGTTTTTTTCTCAGAAGCTAAGGCGGGATCGAAAACGGATGATCATCGAGTGGTTATCTCACACCTGTGAAACATGAATTTCCTAGAGGTAGCTAGTTTCCGTTCGTTAACAACCAATAATCATCTGCGGTGCTCCCGGGCTCTAATCAAGAATCTGTGAAGCGCAAACCTCAAGACTAACACTTATTCATCCAATTGTCTCCCCGCATTTCCTTTATTTTAACACAAAAAAATCTAAGAATTGTTCGCTCACCCGCGATCTCGAAGCACATCTTCTTCGGGTTCTTGATGAATTCCATCGCATTGTTGATCGACTTGAGCCCGCTCGGATTGAGTGTCGCGTAGTCATCGGGCGTCCAGTCGACGTCGTCCTGAACCAATCGAGAATTGATGACGAAGAGTCATGGTAGCCAAGTCGACGGCGTCCTAACAATAAGCTATCTCTTTTATAAACAACGGTCTCCATCCACAGGTTAAGCGCTTCATCTTTACCTGAATACCACAAAGATTCAATAACTGCTAATATACGGCGATTGAACATCAGATTCAATAATACCCATTGATCACGACATAAACATGTGAAATACTCACCTGTTCAGTACCTCCTTCAGCTCTTGCCTAACACCTCTTACATGAAAACCATCGTAGACCAATTAACTACCGTATCCCCATCATAGCAAGTAGTCGATAGCTCCTATAATACCGTACCTGCAGTGCCTGATGTAGGATCTTCTTGAGATCCTGCTGGAAGTCTCTCGCGTGGCAGTCATCATCCAGCAACCCGTCCGTGTTCGCCGATTTGACCATCTGAAAGAGTGAAATGACATATTTTTGAATCCAATTCTTCTGACTAGCATGCGTAGGATAATATTACAATTGCAGTCAACTACTAGGTGAAGACTTCAATGAAACGAACTATCTATGATTCAGAATCTGAATTTCACATTCAGATGTAGGATGTCAGATCCTTGACTAAATGAATGGTCTGGCTCTACTTATCCATGCGGATAGTTTGATCGACACGAGATTGTCGGGAAATACTAGAGCCCGATCGATATCTACCGTATTCCACCGTACTAACCTGCATCAGGATCGGCGTGAGGTCGCCGTCGAGCGCGAGCAGACCCTGAGAATGAAGTCAGTTATCGATTGATTGGGAACTACCGTGCCAAGTTACAGTTTGTGATGAATTGAGCTACGTTGGTTCAAGTTTCAGTGCCTTCACAAGTCGATTGAAGCCGCATGCAAATTGATTCAACTGAAGTTGGGTGTCGAAAAATTTCAAACACATCTTGACTATCAATTTGCACAAATTCTCATCCTGTGGAAAAAGTATTGTTTTGAGTTTTTATGGAAGCCTTTTGTCACAGACGAAGATCAGTCAGCGATCCATTTCGCATATTGGCAAAAAACCGCAGCAGGCGTCTGCATTCCCTCCTAGCCGAATTAAGGTTCTAGTAGCGCTTGCGTTTCACCCATTCCCTATCTTCAGTTAAGAACTCGATGGAACGATGCCGATCCGTTACTCGTTCAACAAAACACGCATACCTCACAATCAGTCCTCAATCAACTATTTCCAGACCACCGCATTCTCGCGAAGGCCGTAGCTACAAGCTTCCCCACTAGCAATAACAAGAAGATCAGTCATCGATCAATGTACCGTACCTTGGCAAAAGCGGCGGCAGTTGTCTGCACTCGTCCCTCATCCGACGCGTAGATCTTCAGGTCGTGCCGGTAGGTGGAGTGCAGTCGGAGGAAGCCCAGACCCTGCGATTAATTACTGTAGTTAGAGCTTGAATAAAGTCAGTTCCTGATACACGGAACCCCTGAGAAGGAATAGTAACCCCTGAGAAGGAATAATTGCAGCTCGTGATTGTATTTAAAAAACAGGCTGGCGCCCTGATCCTTTCAAGACTTTCTGAACTTTTTTGACCAGTGTTTCAACAACCGCATATGATCGGACGAGCAGAAAATGAACCAATTCTTGGAGCTGGCCATGTGAGTATAATTTAATAAAGAATCTGCTCGGATAAACGCATACCTGTGTGTCCTCGGGCGAGTTCTTCCCGTCCGTCCTCCTAATTCCCGGATAGAGCGTGCGAAACAGCTTGCCGAGCGCCTCGGCCTGCAGGGAGCCTGGAATGTCGAGATTCCAGTCGATTCGATTTTGCGTTTCGCACTCCTTACATCACAGACTAAATGCGCGCTATTCTGATGTATGCACGGTTTTGCGAATATAATAAACTTTCTAGCTGTGACCTGACTTGGAAGAGTCGACCTGATCTGTTCTGTTGGTCTGTTTGCGTTTCACATTCCTCATAACTCAAGATAATCTGACTTTGTTCCAATGCATCAGGGATCGATCATGGGTCTCTAACAACGATTTCAATTACTATTTTTTAAACTGCTTAAAAGCTGCATTCCTAAGCAATGTTCATTCACACCAATCTAGGAACGGATTGTTTGAGTTCCACCCTTCTCACATAAAAGATTCTTTGGATCTACAGCAATGGTTCTCAGCTTCACCGTTAAAACAATCGTATAACGTAAATTAGAACGTCTACTCATCGAAAACTAAATCATCGAAAACTTCTGCAATTTTACCGTTTTTTCCAGCAAAATAATCGCAGTATCATACCCGCAGTCGTCAGCTCTCCTCCCCACTTCAGTATCAGCTGCAGGGCGGGGCCGGTCGGCGGCATGGTGGAGGGCGTGTGCGTCGGGCCTGCAAGCACTCGCATTTCTCGTGGCGAAACATATTCGACATGACTTTTCGATGGCTGTTCTGGTCAACAATTTCATTCAGAGCCGCTTAAGAGTTGCCAGAAACCGAAGTACAATAGAATTCGCTACGAATTTAAAAACCTTTTAGAAAGGCCCACGATGGTTCTAACAGTTTGGAACACGGGGTGGGTAATTTGGACCCGACGGAATAGGAGACGAAGAATGAGAGTTGCTTTGGAGAATATGGCTATTCCAGGAGGGAAATTCTTCTCTATCGTTTCAAAGAATACTATTTCCGACCCCGTAACTGACCTGCGGGACCAGTGCTCTGCTTGATGGCTGAAGAGGAGGAGGAAGAGGAGGCAGACTCGCCCTCGATTGGGGTGCGGACCTGAAAGAACGGTGATTGAAGAGGAATGACTTGATTTGCACGTTCCTCTCCTTCGTTCTGGTTTTCCCTAGGTTCATTTGCTATTCGTATGCTATTTTTTTTTAATATTTAGGGACTTTGCTGTGTTTATTACACCACTCAAAGACTGTCTATTGCTTCAGTGCCCGCTCTTCACTTGAAGAGAGCGAAGTGAAGCCTCAAACTTAGTAACAATTCTGTACAGAATACTCACAGGAATACTATCAATAAGTTGTATTTTCTGCAACCTAATTTCACAAACCTAGTTTAATTACGCTTCACGCATCTCGTAATTACCACATACTAAACTTAATTCAATCGAAGGAGGCATCCCATTCAAAAATAGAACTCTCTTAAAAATAACGCTTGCAATGTCGCTTCTCGTAACATGTTTCAAGTTAACTAGTAGTGCACGTGTATTCGATCAAGCTTCCAGCAAATATTCCCACTCACCTCTCTCGCCTTTAGATACTTGAGCTGCACTTTCCTGTTGATGCCCGAGAAGTGGCCATACCTGCAAAGATCAAAGATCAATCTCGTGACTGTTCCGCACTTCCTGTTCATAACCATAATCTCGTAAGCCCTTCACTCTTTATCCCCTCGTTAATCGATCTTTTACACCCCAAGCACGTTTCTCATCGCCACACAACATACAACACAACGAGAGGTTATCGATTGATGAGAGGCGAACACATGAATCAAAGAACCCCCAGCCGCCGTACCCTCTGGCACTAGCACGTCACCGTACTCGGAAGACCATCGATAACTGACTTTCATCACATCTCGAAAACTTCTCTGACAAACGTTTCGAAACTTTTTTTCACCTCTCGGACATGAAATTCGACATGGTTTTTTTTCTTTCAATAGATATTTTATTCAGATCAATCGTTCCCGGGTACGGTGGTGTGCCATTCCATGCTTTCATGCCCTCTCGGGCAGAGTCAATAAGTCATAACACGATCCCATACAGTAATCTTTATTCGCCTCTCATCAATCGATAATCTCCTTGCGAGGTACGGTAACAATTGAGGAATGTGTGAATTATTTGGTGTGCTGATCAATCAATAGAATGTGTGTGTGGTGTACAGTAAGTTGTGCGCGAGCCTGTATCATACTGTAAGTGACTTGCAAAAAATCGATCCGTAGTGATGAACTCAGCGGTGAACACATGCATTGGACAAGGTATACAATATGAACAATATATTTCAAGATAATACTACTCGGTTAACTTTCCCTTCAAGCGACTACCGTATTATCGCTACCGTACCGCTCTCCCAACCAATCGATAATCTCCTCCTCCTCACTCTCACAGTCACTACTCTCCTCCTCGGAGAAAACTCCCGCCGACTCCACTCTTTGCTCTCTGTTCAATCCCCGGGAGTGATGGTAGTCCTCCGCGTCCTCTTCAGCGCCAGAACCGGAGCCGGAGTCGTCGTGGCCGGAGCCGGGACCGGGACCTAGCGCGCGGTATTCTACGGTCGTGTCGCCGATTACGGACATTTCGAGGACGGTGCGCACTTGGTCCCACTTCTTAACCCACTCCTCCGTCGCCTCCAGCGAGTGCTCGATCGATGCCATCTGGAATGCAGAAAGGTGATTGGAATTTTCGAAAAATAAAGTATAAATGTTGTCATTGCAATCGGCTAATGTGAAGGTTTCAAAAGTTCTTCATAAACTCCCGCGAAAAGGCGAGACAATGAGCTGCCCATCCATCATCTAAAAATATCACCTATTTTTCTGTCTCCGAATTCTCGTTTTTCACCTTCCGTCGATAAGATGGAACATCACCAATAGCCAATAGATCCGCGTGTATCATCGCTTATAGGTCAATTATCGATAGTATCGATCGACTCTACCGTACCTGCTGCATGTTTCCCTCCACTTCGGCCTCCTGCAGTGCCCTCAACAACTCGTTCCGCCTCGTCTGATTCTCGCAGAGAAGTTCCTTGCTTAGCTCGAGCACTTCTGTTAGCTGGTTGGGCTGGAAATTGAGTCAGTTGGTGATTGACCATTTCTCGATCGCTCCAGACTACGGTAGCCCCAAAAAATCGATAGCGGCTACCGTACCTTCTTCATCTTGATCTCATTCTTCTTCACGCCGTCGTACTTGCGGAAGAGCGCGAAGAATCGGTCGTCGGTGACGATCATCTGGAAATTTGAGTCAGTTTGCGATTGCTAAGACTACAGTAACCCAAACAATCAATCATCGATCGCTTCTGACTACGGTACTACCGTACCTTCATCTTCTGCTTGGGAGTACGGTCTCCGTGCCTGATCACAGCCAGCACGCAGCGCAGCTCCATCAGTTTGCCCGAGGGCGTGGAGACGAGGGGCGGATCATCTACAGAAAAATCGAAATTTGTTCAGCTACCGAACCAATCCAAGTTATCGATCATTATGGATCCCTAATTCAAATCAACAAAGCAATGCAACTATGGAAGCTGTTGAAATACATTAAAGAATTCCACTTGTGGAAACGGGGGACATCGCCACTTCATACGCTCAATTTTCCGCGAGATCTCGATGCGAATTCGACGCGGTGTGGAGAGCAACACTCCTAATTTCGGTTGATTGCATTAGCCGCGCCTAGCTAGCAGAAATTCCTCGGCAAAACATTCTGCGTTCGGGGGGAATCGAACCCCCGTCGAATGCTTGGAAGGCATCCATGCTGACCATTACACCACGAACGCTCATGTTGCTCTTCCTCTCTAGCGCGCTATTGAGTGCGTGCGTCTCTCCCACTCCTATTCACTATACCCTATCGAATTTACCGTACCCCTACCGTAATCAATACCGTACCTCCCAATCCCAGGTCGAACACGGGTGGTTGCTTGGCCCTTTCTCTGGCCGCCGTCTCTCTATCCCACACTCCCCTACCCAGTCATCAATCGATATCGATCTGCTACCGTAATCACCACGACCTCCTACCGTAATCAATCGATAACTCAATACCGTACCTCCCAGTCCCAGGTCGAACACGGGTGGTTGCTTGGCTCTCTCCCTGGCCGCCGTCTCGCCCAGACAGGGGATGGAGTAGGGGATGGACAGGAGGCCGGCCATCTTCCGGACGATCATGTTCCCCAGGATCTTCGCAGTGTCCTGAGAAGATTATCGATTGATTGATTGACGACTACCGTAACCCTAAAAGTCGTATCGAGACCATTCTACAATTTTCTGAACGTTTGATGTCCACAGTAAATCAGGAAGTAAAACTTCAGTACAACTAAAAAGACAGATCGATAGCTGCCGTACCTCTAATCTTGAGATTATCAATGCTACGTAATCCCGTCAATCAATCGATAACTACCGTACCTCGTAGTACTTCTTGCTGGTCTTGACGAAGGAGAATCCGTTCACGTCGCACACGTACGACTTCCCGTTCGCGCGCAGCAGATCGAAGCCACAGACGGTTTGCTGCAAAGATATCGATGCTAAATCTAGAGACTCGGTGCTAAATCCTGGAAGTTTGCGCTTACTAAACTCAGTAAGGACACAATTTATTGCAACATTTGCGCTAAATCAATTCGGCGATTTGTTTGTGTTTCATCCCATTCTCAAATGGCTCAGAATCTGCAATAGTGTAATGATGCTTGCTATCAGCGTTTCCCAAAAAATCATCATGAATCGTATCACATGATTGAATATGTTTAGAAGAAAGTACTGCAAAATCTATCCTAAAGGAGATGCTGCTAAATATCGTATGTCGCCGCTAAACACTGTAACTCACTTTGAACGTGTTCACCACCTTCCGCGCGATCATCTTCTCCTTGTTCGACAGGATCACCGGGTAGCGGACCTGCGAATCGATAATTGCAAGACTACCGTAATCTCCTACCGTACCTCCTTCCCGTCCGCGTCCCTCTCCACTTTCCCGTCGAGACCGGGTGCCTTGCGTGCTTCGGCATGTGCGTAGTAGGGCCCGACTGCGTAGACCTGGGCAGGGAAAGAATAAAGTCAGTCCTCGATACCTCTCTACCGTAGCCCCTCTCCCCTACCGTACCTTGACATCGATACCATCCGCAGGGATGAAATCCTCGTAGATGTACGATCCCTCCTTGCGCACTTCGGACATTGGCGAGTACCAGCTCGACCGATTGTTGATCTACAATAATCAATCGATAATCAGGGAGTCGATTATTGATTTTCTCATAGATCAAGCCCACAACAGAAGGAAACGCTGTCAGAATAGTGCTCGCATCGCTCGATCTTGCGTGTTGAGAAAAACTGAGAACATGTGAGAACTTGGCGGATCCTAGCGGTCCGATTAGAGGGTACGGTAATCTACAGTAACCAAGTCTCGAGCCATGCTACTTGGGCGGGTGAGATCGATCAGCGCAGGCGTTGTGTGTTACCGTAGTCAGTAGGGGCGGGCTACCGAAATCGGGGTTGAAGACTCTCTTCACTTCACATATTCTCTCCATACGGCGAGATGTGCGAAACGAAGAAAGCTAGAGTGAGAGAGAGCCGTTAGGCGGCGCACAATCTGAGAAGTTCACGCCGCACCACCACCCTCACAGGCTGCTCAGGCAATTCGTCAAACTCACTTCCAACCCCAACCAGGTGCCTTCTGCGGCGGCCCTCGCGACAGTACGCCGCGAACCCTCCAACAACACAACGTAAATGGGAAAATACACGATGCACCACCTCAAAACTACATTGCTGCACAACAGGAAAGAAGCCAATTGGGAATGTGCACCACTACACCAAATACACTACAACAGGCTTGCAGTTGCAGCACTACAGTAAGCCAATTAGCTACCGTATCCCTCTCCTGACTGCTGTATCCTACCGTACCTTTCTGAACAGCCGCTGGCTGCCCGACCCGACGCTGCTCGGGTAGTAGATGTACACGTTGTGGTCCTCAGCGGAGATGGGCTTCTGTAAATCGGCGCTAAATGCAGGAAGTCTGCTGCTAAATACAGGAACTCCGCTGCAAAAACACGGAACTGTGCTGCAAAATTTATGTCCGCTAAACACAGCAAATCTTCCCTCACCTCGACGAACGGCTTGTTGAAGACCATCCCGTTGACCTCGATGTGGTCCGAGTGCTCGATCAACTGGCCTTCTGCAATTGAGAATTGAGAGAATTATTAAATACGCAACGACGATAAAGTCGGACTATCATGAAACGCTGTTCAGTTGCATGCTCCGGGTCGATTTACAAACCTTCTATATTTTGAGTCTTGTGCAACTATTTTGCTTCACGACGCTCATAAAGATCATATGATCACATAAAAACCAATGCAGAGGAGTTTCCACTACAAAAATACCCACCCAGTTCATTCTTCCCGTCCCTAATCACCACTCCGTGTCGTGGGCCCACCCTTCAACTCACACTAGCCATTTCAAACCCGAACAATTGGAACTTCTCGTTTCATGGCATGCTCAAGTGACCAATTTTTTTAGCAAAACACTAAGAACAGCACCCCTACGGCTCGAAAAAGAGTCCTCATATTGCTTACCCAGCTCATTCTTTCCATCCCTGATGACCACTCCGTGTCGCGGGTGCTCGATGCCGGCTCTCGCCAGTTCCCGGAACACTTTCCTCCTATCCAGCTGCAAAATAAATTTATTATTTAAGTTGATTCACTCTTGTTGACGCTATGGATTCATCGTTATCTTTTTTTAAACCTATTGCAGACGAAATAATTATTCCGAACTCTAATCCCTGAACTTCATTCGACAGTGAAGCCTAGATGCTCTGCTTTACTTTCAACACTTCAATCTAGTCTTATCTCCCGTCGAAAACAAGCCCATAAGCCGGCCTTTATTGGCCTCTTTCTGCCCACAAACAGATACGGATCGTTACTTTCTGCTGATTGCATGTAAACAAACACCTCTATTTTGTTGTTTCCCCATTCTTCATTCTCCACTTCCGGTTTATTGTTACACACTATCATTGAAGATCGGTGCCATCAACACATGCGAACTGCGGAAGTGGTCGCGCAATGTATTTCCGTATGTGTGTGGGCAAGCGAACTGCCCTAGCCTTATCATACAATAGCAGAATATTGCCAAAGCCCGAATGAATAACCGTTCATTCGTGTTTCAAAGCCAAATTATGTGTAATGCCCAGGGGATAAGGGTAGTAGAACTTGATTCAGAATCTTCACTCAAAAACCATATTTGGTCAGGTTCTTTGTGTGTTTAAAACCGTTTTCCAGAACATTGAACAATCCCAGTCTATCATGCCTACCGTACCCCTCTCTCCCTACCGTATCCCTTACTCACCAGGTCGTACTGCCGGTTCAGGTCGTTGATTACGTACGGCCGTCGCAGCTTCTCGTACTCGATCGCCTGCAAAGGATCAGAGATCAAAGATCAAAGATCAAACTACAGAAACCAGACTCCTTCTCAAATAGTTTCAAACTAGCTAAAGTTTGGGGTTTCACAATATTGTCATATGTTCAGGAACTACTGCGAAATAGTGCAAGGTAGATTCGATCGAAGAAGAAAGAGAAAACCTATTCTTTGCTGATCGATTTGTGCTCACAAACTTTGGGTTTCACGACACCTACAAGAGTTCAGGAACTACTGCAAAACAATGCGCTGTCGTTTTGCGATGTTGGAAACAAAAAGAAAGGCTACGATCTACAGCGATCACACAGCGGGAACCCGCTGGAGTGGAAGGATATCAGACAGTCCCCAGTATTTGGCTTCATTGTGAAATCATCAAATCAAATCGCAAGACACGATCGAGCTCAATGGAGAACTCTCATGGCAACCCAGCTTCGTAATACCCACTGAATCAGCTGATAAAGTTGTTTAAATGTAAATGTAAAATGTAAAAAATGTGAAATCATATGTTTAGGCACCCCTAAGGAACCAATATATGGTCAGATGCTGTGATTCTACTAACTCCGCTTACCTTATACAACGGGAACTCGCTCGAGTGGAATGATATTAGACAGTCACACAGCGGCCACTTCTCCACAGGCTCGTTGAGGATGACGTCCTCAGGGAAGACGAAGTACTCCAGCCAGTCCTGAAACGAACACAATTATCGATTGACGGTGCTACCGTAATTAGTACAGTAATACTCCAGCCAGTCCTTTAATATCGTAAATCAGTTGGTGATTGAAGCGGTTACCGTAATGTTGTGAATAGATGGGTAACGCCACTTATCGATCGATGCATGAACTATCTATTGGTATTCAAATGATAAGAGATCTTTCGACCATTACGGCCTGCCTTGTTCCCCCAGTAATAATACACCGGTGAATCCATGATTCCCTAGGCTCGACTCGCTCTTTCCTACCCCTATCCATCCCTGACCTCTCTCGCAAACTCCCCATGCTCTTTCTTTTCAACGACACGCAGCTTCTGTCTGCTCTTTGCCTCTTATCAGCTCCGATCTCCCTATCACTAATTCCCGACTCTCCTGAATCGCCATGCTCTCTCGCTCTGTCGACTCTCTTCAATAGCGATGCTCTCTCATTCTGTCGACTCTCTCGAATCTCCCTGCTCTCTCGCTCTGTCTAACCGGTGAGAGATAACGAGATAAGGAGAGACCATGGCTCCCGTTATCACTATCACTAACATCTCGACGTGTCGTCGAAAAGCTTCGAAGGTCGTGTTTACACGCGTAGATACACGGAGAGACGTCATGGGGCCTAAGAGGGGGGTGAGTGGACACTAGGGGGATTCTCCATGGTACAAACCACATCGATCATCTAGGTTTCATCACTCTGTCAAATTCTCAACTGCAACACGCAAACGATCCTGCCCGGATTTGTCTCATAACAAAACTGAATGCATGCAATGGTCACAGAAGAGTGTGCTCATCCTTTTTGATGGATGCTCACTTTCGTTGCCAACCAGATCATCAAGGTTTCACGCTCAAGTGAAGCTTTCAACTATGGGAACGGGGCTGATTCCCGCTTTAGCTTCTTTGGAAAAAAATGCTATCAAGGCTTGCAATCAGTTTTGCGGTTGAAGGGAAAAGAACTAGCCAAATCTTACAGTTTCATGTTTCAGGACCCTGCTAAATGCACCACATTTAAGAGGAGGTGATGACTCCCTGCCGTTGAATTCATAAATAACCAATCACAATCGCGACTCTAGGTCCTTGCATGATTTCCACACTCGCAAGCCTCATCGCTATCAGAATCCTCACCCTAAATCCCCTTCTTTCTAACCTTTCGCACCTCACTTCTGACGTCCATCACCCGATTACCCTTCCTTTCCATAGTCATCGACGCCCGGATTACGAGCATATCACCCCAAAATGATAATGATGGTTTGGTCAAGAACTAGGGTGGAGGTTGATAGCGAAATCGGACGATGGGTTTCGCTATCAACCTCCACCCTAGTTCTTGACCAAACCATCATTATCATTTTCCACGTCCATCATCCATTTGCTACTGTTATGAGATAATAGGAGGGTTCAAACTACAAACTCCCAAAGATCAAAGATCAAAGTCCAAAGATCAAAGATCAACTCACATTGTAGTAGTCGACGATCTTGCCCATGATCGCCCTCATCGGCTTGCTCGTCGCCTTGCGCTGCATCGCGCAAATCCCGATGCGCACCTGCGAAGATCGAAACTAGAGTCTAGTCTCGAGGGGTCCGAGATCAAAGATTATAGATCAAACTACAATTTGGCCTACATAGTTTATTTTAATTCTTTTGAGAAGATCCGAAAGTCGATTGCTCATGCTCAACGATCTCTACTCTAATGCTCACACTGCGACGAGCAATCACTGGGATAATATCGATTGTGATTTTGAATATTATATAATATCCCTCGAGGAAATATCAAAGTTCGGAACGTTCCTGAATTTTAGTAAGGCCAATGATACTTCGAATCACCATGCCACTCGACCACGATGTTTCCCTCAACAACTAAACGTCTCTGTTCTTCACTCTCACAGCTTTTCCTGATCGAACAGGAGAGATCAAAGATCAACTCCCCCCTCGTACCTTCTTGCCCTGTCCCGACGACGAGCTCCCTCCGGGCTCCGATGCCGTCGATGAGGCAGTTGAGGAGGGCGGAGGGACGGCTGCAGAGGATGATTGCTGCTGCTGCTGCAGCGGGCTCAGGGCTGCAAGTCAATCAATCAATCAATCTTTATCAGACTCGTGCTGCGTGGGGTGATGTAAGGAATGCTGATCTCTTCTATTGCTGAATTCTTTGGGTGAAATAGACCACCAGGACTGCAAATGGGAGCGATGGACGTGATTGGAACTAGTAGGGCCACTGGCAATATTGAGGATGCAGGCAAAGCTCTAGTGAAGTGCTCACACTGCAGCGTGAAACCACTGAGCTGTTGCTGAACATGATTTTGGATATTTTTCCTACAGGTGTGGAAGCCAGTTATCGAATTCAACCCTTACATAGCCTATGAGTATCAACGATGACACACCGAATCACTATGAGATTGAAAAACACCCTTTGCAGGTGTCTTACTATTCCGGATTCCTTAGTAATCACAGTATTTTCTCTATAGTCTTTAGCCAAGAATAGACTATAGCCAAATATGTTGTGTGCATTTTTTTTTCAAGTTCCAGTGCAGTACACATTGTAACTCATGGCCTACCCCTCAACTAGTACTAACTTTGTTGCCCCGAATGGCCTACTCGCTCAATCACGAAGGAATCGCCAGCTCCTCAACATTTAGTGATAGATACTAGACCTATTCGAAGAGATCAACGATGAAAGATCAAAGATCAAGCCACTCACCCGGTGCTCCTCCCGACGTTGACGTCCCGGGCGCTCCCGCCGTTGGACACGCTGCTGTCTTATCGCTGCTACCTTCTCCCATCTGGAATTTCTGCGGTTACGGTAATCAATCAATTCAATACAATCGGAAGCGAATGGCTCGAAGTGGAACGAACAAATTGCGGAATGTGCGGAGCTTGTTTACGAAAGTTGGGCGAAATAGGGAAGGGGGAGTGAGGGAGAGGCGCGTAGCGGTGACAAGAAATTAGGGTGTATTGAAATGCTTAGAGAGTGCGCACACGCGTGAGTTGATTCGTTCATTCGAAATTACAACCCCTTTCACTTCTCTCACGCCTCTCTCCATTCCCAATGCTCTCTCATCAACCATAGCAACTGCTGCGCCAAAGGCAGTGCGCACGTGAATTCGACCCCACCATTACTCACACTTCCCGGATTTGCTGATTGATTCTGCGCCTTTTTATCACCCCAATTCTAGGGGTCGGAAACTCGTCCGATAGGCAGGCGAGAGAGCATGGGAAATCGAGAAGGCGACCTCTGAATTCACCAACTGTCTACACTAGCGCTCTGATCTAACCCCACCCTCACATTCAGTGCAGCCGGTTACCTATTCGTTCATCTGCATAGGTAATGATGCAAAAAGTCAGCGAAAACATTGCAAAATCCCTATCATTCCGTATTTTCGAAAATATCTAGTGACCCGATGATCTCATCACTCACCCCATCACTATTTTAGCGACTCCCTCCTAATCCTCCACCTCATCCTGATCACCAGACCCACAGGGAAATTCGAAAATGCATCACACATTCCCTCAGGGAACATGCTATACCCAACCACACCCGGCACTAGTCACTGCCGATTCTCACCAGTCAGGCGGCATGCTTATGAAATGCATAGAACCGAGGTCCGCCTATACCGTGATAGTATCTATTCCCTTGCATACTCGCCGATAGAGCTCGAAATACGGGAAATCGTCTTACCATTTCACGCACTCTCTCACCGGTCAGAGAAGAGAGCGTGTGCAAAATGAAGAGACGATTACCCGTATTTCGAACTATACTCGTCGATCAGACATGGCGGCGGTCAAGCGTGGTCATGAGTAATGAAGAGAACACACTCCGCCCTTCACTATCCACCTCGTGAGGCGCTCCGAAAATGCATCGCACATTCGCTGCGGCAACATACTATGCACACACAAGGGTCGCATACTTTCTTACCGGTCAGACACATCGGCAAAGTATGATCATGAGTAAGAGTACTAGAACACGCTCCGCCCTACCTGCCTGGGATCGCGAACCCGCGCATTCGATTCCATTTAACAGCGTACTGTACCGACCCGAACTCAAGAGCAATGTAGGGGAGCATGCACACCTACTACCTCGTGAGAGCCCACTCGAAGCCATTTCGACACTCTTACGTAGGCGCCGAGAACCTCTCAAGTGCCGCAAAAACATCGCGTGCTTTCTAATGAACCTTCTCGACAATCTCAGGCTGAGGGCAGGATGACTAAGGCAGGCTCTAAAAACTAAGAACAAAGCCAGACCACCGAACCAGGAGTCCTCGCCGACTCTTCTCCAACGTGACTGGATTAGAGCGCAAAACGTGACCGGCCTGCCTCCCTTTTCCACTTGACCGCCCTCTCGGTCTCTAGTACTGGGGAAAGAAGGACCCGGTTGACCTAACAGTCCTTTGTACTTCCCTGCAGCCCCATCTAAACGAAGAGAGCCAGGCCCCTTCATACACTCCTCTCATCCCAGAAAGCTAGATAGCGTGCAAAACGAAGAGACGGCAGTCTCACTCCGGGACGACACTTGCCCCTTCCAGCCTGACTCGGCTGAGGGAGAAGCGAAGAAGAAGTGAGGGAGGGAGGGCGGCTCGGGGCAGGGATGAGAGAGCCTAGACGACTAGGGGAAATATGAGATCAGACAACCAGCTCGCCTCACTGATCGCGCCGACTCGTCATTTGGTCTCTTTTCTCGTGAGAATAGACAGAGATCTGACAAAGGGCGCTGAGGTTGAGCAACTGCCTGCATTCCACGCCAAGTGTGTGGAATTGAGAACTTTGAAACATTCTCGGTTTTCAATGAAAGCCTCGCAGCTGCTCTCGCAAAAATAGACAGATATCTGCTAAAAGCTGCTGAGCTTAAGCAACTGTTCAACATCTAGGAGGGTTTGAACCTTACATGTTAGCCGGATTCGCCCTTTGCTCCTATTCACGTGAGAGTAGGGCAGAGATCTCTGGGGCTGGGAGTTGCCTAATTGTGAGCTTGACTTCGAAGACGATTAGATGTCTACTGCCTTTGCTTTCGCAACAACAGACAGCTTTCCCCAAACAGCCCACGGTTACTAGGCAGCCCGGTTGCTGACTCACCTTAGGGTCCCGTCTAATTATCCTCAAAAGCTACCGTACCCCGTAGCCCTACCGTAACCCAACTGTCGAATATCGAAGAATGAGAAGAAGGCCGACCATCAATCTACCTCTCATCTTCATCGATAGCCGTTATCACTATCTTTTCGATGATACGAAGGCGCGCGAGGAGAGAAATGGAGGTGGAGAATCAGATAATCGTCTGGCTCTCTCCGTTTCTCGTGCTCTCTAATCTGCTCTGATTCGCAATCTTTCGATAGCCATGAGCATCAGAGTGTAGGGGTAATCCTTCACGCCCGATAAGGCGTGGTGGCTGCTGATAAACCATGAGTCCTGTCCGGAGGAGAGCGAGGAGTGCCATCAATATCACCACGAGGACAAAGTTCGAGTGGCTTTTAGTGCTTGGAGGCACTTCTCTCCAGTCATTAGACGCCAGCAACGACAAACTATAGATGCCACCAACAAATCGTGAGTGGTTCTGAACTACACGACATCCACTGCCGGAAATCGAAATGGTGATCTCTTATTTTCCCAAGAGTGGAATGACAGCGAACATGGTAAACAAGTGGAACCTATTTCTCCCTTACGCAACCCTAAATCAGCCGAAACCGGCAATCAATTTCTCGAGAAAACGATCAGAATAACGCGAATGAGAGGAAACAGCGTCTCACTCTAACCCGTTCCCAATACTCCTATTGGGAACCTGCCAAATACTGATCACTATCCATTTGGCATACTGCCATTCTTAGCGCACTATTGCTCTCTAATTGCGACCTATGAGTCAACCGGAAAGTTGAGAGATCAAATCACCACTACACCAACACAACAACACTCGTTGCCGCAGACTA
Organism: Pristionchus japonicus; assembly: GCA_900490845.1. Lineage (NCBI taxonomy): Eukaryota > Metazoa > Nematoda > Chromadorea > Rhabditida > Neodiplogasteridae > Pristionchus > Pristionchus japonicus. The sequence continues at coordinate 152,889 of LS518949.1, forward strand.
TGTACCCTGAAACTCTTCCAGAGAGCACGCCAGACCACTCATCATCAATTATCCAGCAAGTTCTTTACACAATCGCTTTTCGACCCAGCATGAACATGAGAAACATCCTTTTCATCCTACCAGAGCCTAGAACCAGAGTAGGCGACGTAGTGGAAACACTTTTAACCCTCACCCAGTAAGATCTTGATCGTCAGTAGATCAAACAATGCCAAAACCAGCATAGCACCTGCTGCTCTCTTTCACTATCCTACAAGACGAAAGAGCGTGTCAATCGCGGAGAGCCATCCTTGCCACCCTTCCAGTCGATAGAGACACCAGACCAATCAATTATCCAGCAAGTGATCACCTTTCAACTCAGCAAGTGAACTAATCATGAGAAACATTCCTCCCACTTCCTAGCAGAGACCACAAACCAATCTATGCGTGAGGGTGGTAGGCAGTTCGGCAAGCGATGACCCTCTAGTCACTCACTCTCCCACTACATGCTAATGTGATGGGGGGGGGGGGGCGGAGTGGGTGGGCGCACTCACTCAACAACCGGAACTGAGAGCACTGTGAATAATCACGTGTGCGTATCTCTATTCTCGTTCAATAGCACTGCTGGATATAGGCCAAGCTGGTTCGCTCTTCCTCAAACTACGCGTTCCCTACTTCCTCTTGTAGTGTCCCGAATGAAAATTCATTAGCCATCTCTAGCCATGACGCCACGCCATAACCCCCTACATCATTCCAATTCCGTCCAGAAGTACCCAAAAAGCCATCGTCCTCTCACGAACGACTAGGCAAAAGCAGTAATGAGAAACTTTTAAGAGGGAACCGAATAGGGAGCTCCTCTCAAGAGTGAGGCAGAAAAATTCGTATCCTCCTACAGAGAAAAGGCGGGGCGCTGCGCAAATTACTGGTTTACAGTGAAAACATCCCTGTTCAAACCGCCAATTTCTTCTCTCGGCCAGCAACCATTCGAGGAACAATCTCAATTCTTTCTCTGACTACCCAGAACGAGCGCAAAACCGCGAGAACCACTGGTTCCCTGCGGGTCGATCTAATAATACCCTACCGCCGGCTCCGGAAAATAAAGGAAGAACGGAAGAAAAAACGATAGGAAGAAAAGCAAGCATCTGTTCCGAAAAACGACCCGGGGGCGCGGAAAAACAAAAGCACCCACGAGGGTCGGATGTGATTCCATGCGCACCCGCTCTCCTCATTTCCCACGATCTCTCGCCCTTGCCTGACCCGGCGAAATGAGATTCTTTAAGACCACGACCGCCCTCACAAACCACATCATGAGAAGCCGTGGCCGTCTGTGATCTCTCCTATTACCTTGCTACCTCGTTCTTTGCCACACGAAGTCGAAACCATTCCAGATAATAGAGTTTCCCTGACCCCGCATCTGCCCTTTAGGAGAGAAAGGAACAGAAGACCACGAGATTCCAGGGGAACATTGGGAAATTCGCCAATCTAATAAACTAAAAAGCGTGCCACGTCATTCTCAACAGTGTCTGCACAACAATGCCGAAGCTTCTGGAAACATGAAAGTGCCTCGAATAACCGAATCGGGCGGCCCTTCCCGCCGCTAGAAAGTGGAAATTCAATCTGCGCAAGAGCGCAGGAACTGGGAATGTTCTACAAATCGAACAAAAGAAAACCATATTGTCTATAGGGAATCCAACGTAGTTAAGTTCAGTCGCAGTTGCGCGAATTCGCCATGAGAAACAATTCAATCTGCGCGAGAGTTACGAAACTGCAGTCTGGATGTTCACGGATTAGCCCGCGCGATGAAATTGTCTAGACTGAATTGAATAGGGAGGAAGGTCAGTCACCGAATCCCTCATTCATGCCTAAAAATTAGGTCAAGAAATCCAGCATTAGAGACGGAGTAATCATTTTCTACGGGCGATAATATCAGCAACCTCACAAGGGCTCACGAGCGCCGCCGCCACACAGTGCAAATTGGCAGAGAGCGTCCGGAGAGAGTGCGCAAAGCCCGACTCCTTTCTCGTATGATTCTTAACCGACGCGGCTAGAGTTTTATACTGCACCTGAGTCCTCGTGAACCTATTGACCAGGGGGATTCTTTCGTCAAATTTGATCTCGCCGAAAATATTTTCGTCTAGACTTCAGAGTCTGAGACTCCGAGACTCGAAGAACGATGAGAAGTGCTGCACTGCAACTTTACAGCGCCGATCTATGCCAGAGAACGCTGTTCTATCTCAAAAATAAGACCCGAATAGACCCACACAACACCAAAAACCGCTCTGCGCCATCCATCAACGTCATTAAAGTCCGGAAGGCGTCGTAAGCCCGAGCGGCTACCCGTCGGGTACGTCAAAACAAAAAAAATTCTCCGAAGTAGGATTAAAGTTACGCGAAATGCACCCGTTCCCAGATTCACAACCGCATGAAAAACGTAGTAATATCATACAAAATATTGGATGGCGACGAAGCAGTATACACAAATCAACATACTGAATACGGGAGAATCCCATACTACAGGATACGACTATAGTATTTCCCAATACTAAATCCGTAGAGAAATCCTTTCGCCGTTCCACAAATTGCATAAAGCAATTCCACTATTTCCACATACGGCTACTGCAAACCCGCAAACAACACAACAGCCCCACGAGCTAAAATAGGCCTATTCCCATTCCCCTTCAAGAAGATGACGCAAACTTAACGAAATTCCCTATTTCCACATATCACAACTGCAACATGCAGGCAACATGCAAGCCATCATATGGTCAACATAGCGGATACTGGATACGGGAGGAGCAGTTTCGTGGATTTCCACATACTGCAAACCACAAGCAACTGAGCAACCACACACTTCCATCCGTGTGTCCCATCCCCTCCCCATTTGTCTTCCAAAACAGCTCTATTTACTCTTCTCTCGCTTGTATCCTCTACTTTTCTCACAACAATAGGAGAGGAGCTGTTCTCAGTTCCGGGAACCAACCCACTCTCTACATCCTACATGCTCTCTCATCCATCCTCCAGTACATCGCTCGTCCGTCCGACGGAGCGAGAGAGCATGTAGAGTCAAGAGACTGCTGATCATCCAGAACGAGAGCAAACTTCTCCCCTCGAAACCGACTCAAGAGGGCGAAGATACGCTTGTCTCCGGGTTATCCTCGACCCAGACTCTTTTCGGGTCAACAACCTATCCGCCTACTCACCCAACCACTTCTCAGTAGGAAAACTGATCTGTCTTTCTCGTTAGAGAGCATACGCTGTTGAGAGAGTAGCTCATCATATCTCGAGTCAGTTTGACTCGGCTCTCGAGTGGCTTTCGAGTCGAAAACAATGTGTCTTTTCCACACGTGCGAGGCGAGGAAGAGCAATGATCGGCGTCTCTCTGTTTCCCATGCACTCTCGTTGATAGGAAAGACCGAGAGAGCACGGAAATTTGAGAGAGCGAGGGCACTTCTCATTCCCCGCTGTGTGAACCGTCTCGTGTAGTGAACCACGTGGAGTGAGATGATGAGAAGAAGGGGGAGAGATGAGCAATAGATCTTTGAAATAGCTTCTTCTCCCCTCTCACCCCGTGTCCCTCATCTCCTTCTCACTAGAGAGGTCGTCAACATGTGTCGGAAAAAACCTCAGGAATGCTATCAGACAAGTCGGGGCAAGCAGTGGGGATTAGTGTTTTCTACGGCTAACTGGTACGTATTGTGCAGAGAAAAGACGGCATGAGAAGATCATTCCTCGCAGCACCAATCACACAGGCTGCCACAAACCCACAATAAATAAATTGCATTTTCCCAGAGATTTCGAACTTGCATTATCCAGACGGATAGATGAGCAACAAGTTTAACCATTGCAGCGCCAAAAGCGCTGGTTGCGAGAAAGAACAAACGGATCACGGGAAAAGGAAAAGCAATGCCACTTCTTCCATCAAATTGCAACTTTAGATGCGCAGCTGTAGTGGCAATCGGATTGCCAGCTGCGCACACACACGCACATCTGATGACGCTCAGCGTCATGTGATTTTGATCTGGTTAAAGAGAAGTCAAGTCGATTGTCGAGCCAAATAGAAGTTTGTAAAGCACAATCTCAGCAACTCCAATAGTGCTATGCGTAGAACCATGACTGAACCATAAGTAGAATTCGATAATTTTTTGATCGAATTGCTACATCGTCCGCATCGCAAATAAGAGCTTGAACTATGGGATAGCTAATTTCCGCAGCGCCAATCCCGCATGAAACAGAAAGCCACAAGCAAATTCAGTTCGCCTAGCTGCGCTTATATAATCATATCCCCATAACGATGGCACTTGCAGCGTTTTAGCATCATTTTCTCAGAATCACGCGGCGGTGATTCCTTTCCATAAGCCACGCTATCTCATCTGTCAGAGTAGCCGAGAAAGGAAGTGATGTCGAGAGATCAAGCAACGTGTGGAGTGGGGGCGTGAGGAATCACAAGCGCATCGCATAGCCAAAGCGTGATTTCAACAGCACTAAAACTGCCTCAAACTTTCTTCCAGGTTATCGGTTTTGAAATAAATTTCTTCTCTTCCATTGCCCAACCACAACTACAGGTTAAAAAGACCTGCAGTCGCAGCACAAATCCTGCTGGTTGCATCAATCCAGCTGGCACTTTCCGTAAGATCATTTATCTGATCTTTCTCCTAAATTTCGCGCACCCAATGCAGTGTGACCGCATCATCGTGATGCGTCCAACCAGTTTGGATGTTATTTTCAAGATCCGCTGCCTTATTTATGTGCAGTGGAGAAGCGAGAGATTGGCGGGTGGAAATCGTTTCCGCCCTTGTATCTCATCGCTAATTGAAACTGACAGCAGGGGTGTTCGAGAACGGGGAAAGCGGACGACCAATTCGAATACTCCTTCTTCAAAACATGGGAAGGAGGGAAACCGTAAGACCTCATATTGAGAATGAATAAGGTGGGAAAGGGAAAGAATCTCGAAGCAAGGGTGTAGAATAGCACCTCGTGCTTGGATTACTAGATGTATTGATTGGATAACTCGCGCACAAACGGATAATTCAGTGTGAAAACGCGATATTTATAATAAATCTACCCACGTGGGCTTCATCACCAACACGCTCAATAGCACCAACAAGAACACGAGATGAAGCACAAGTGTTCATTCGTAAAAAAACACCTCATCATGCTCATCCTCCAGGCATGACTTTCATCTCATTCAACGCCTCTAGACCTTCATCAAAGCTCCTGAAGAGACTGAACGAACCGCCGTCAGAGTCCGGCGAGAGATCACACTCAATATAGAGTGCGCGAACATCTCCCCCACTCATCAGCCTTCTAATCCCTTCTGGGGATAACAGGGATGACGCCTGTGCGCATACTTTCCATCTCTCATCTCCCTCCATTGCTTACGCAATCGTCCCGTAATAGGACACCGTGGGATGAAAAGGAAGGAGCTTTTTGATTGAAAGAACCATGTAAAGATGTCAGAGGAGCGCGCAAAAGACTGATGGAGGCTGATGGAATCGAACCAACGCCCTTCCGTCCATGGATCGGCTGCTCTCACCACTGAGCTAAGCCCCCGTTCTAGACTGTCCTCTCCTCGCGCACTATGGTCTTGCGGGCCGTGGCCATGCTTCCTTTACAACCACAATCAGAGAGCTGAATCACAGTTCGTTATTGTGAAAACCGAATCGAAAACTGGCAGATCCTTTCAACTCGCGAACCCTCAATCGGGGAAAGGATTTCAAGCCGGGTTTCTACATGTTGGAGTGAGCAATGCCACATCACGCAAAAGCTCCATGACTACTAGGGTTGATCGTTCGGCTGACGGAACGGCCGACTCAGACAGGTCGAAATGACTCTCGTTCCGGAATGAGAGTGATTCTTCACCTCTCGTTCCGGAATGAGAGTGATTTTTCGACTCTCGTTCCGGAACGGAGCGGTACAAATGAAACTCATCCGAGAAACTGAGGTTTCAATTGAAATCGTATTAATTCTGACATTTTGAGAGAAGAATAGCGGTGCGACCAATGAAAATGAAGCAATGTTTCAGAAATCGGACATATATTTATCTCTCAGTGTGATTTATCTCTTGAATCTCTGGTGTGTCGGTCCAACTTGGAAAGTGATATGGCGTTTCCAAGTTGGAATCAAGGATGGGTGAGAGAGCGCGCTTGGTTTGAGAGACGCAGAGAAGACAGAGTTGAAAAGTCATAGCCGCCATCTTGAGTGCATCTCGCCTATACGGGACCATCTCGCAGTCCCTTCCGAACTTGTGCGCGACTGCACCTACGGTCCTGGGAGACCTTTTAGATGCGTCGTGCCCCATACGTTCTTACTATACGGGACTCGGTTACTGTACAGAGCGACATCTGATGTCTTCAATCAATAGTGATCTTTGGTTGAGAAAAACTCAAGCAGAGCTATCGTAACCCGACCCCGCCCCTGGCACTCACAACTTGGAATCAATTACTTTTTCAGCTTGCCTTCAAGTTTGGAGGCAAGTAGGGATTTTTCTTGACTCCAAGTTGGGGTGTCACACCAGAGAATGAAAAGAATGCAACCCTTTCGTTTGGAACAGTGTTGTGTTTGAAGGATGAATGATATCGCTTTCGCTTTTAGAGAATAAACGCACAAAAGGCATAAATCTGCCATTGAAACACATCTCCTGTCATCCTCTCCCCCTCATCTCACACAGCTCTCACTCTCTAGCGACGACGAATGAATGCGTTCCGGAACGAGCGCGGAATGGCCTTTGTTCGACTCTCGTTCCGGAACGGCCGTTGTTCAACTCACTCTCGTTCCGGAATGAGAGGATAATTGGATCAAAATCTCGGAAATCCGTCGTTCCGTTCCGTTCGATCAACCCTAATGACTACCACAACCACCACCCTCGCTTCTAGTGCTTGCTTTGACGGGTGAAAATGAGTGCGCGTGGGAGAAAAATGCGATACCATAAAACGAAAGCACCCCATTCGCAGGCACATTTCATTTCGAAATCGAGAGAAATACTCAAATATCGCATCACAGAGAAACCGAGTGAAACAGGAAGAAAATCGAGCTTCAGCACCAGTTCACATGGCAGCTTCTCGCATCGATAACCGACTGCCCTCAGTGAGGGGCAGAAACGGCGAGAGATCATGGGAACCGAAGAGACGCACCCTGTTCCGCATCCATCATCCCTTCTACGATTCCCCTGGGGATGGTCAACGCATATCTAAGAGTCCGATTCACATACTCTGCCTGACCGACGAGAGAGTGTGTGAAACTGAGAGAGTCAGACAACAGCGCCTTTCCACGATCCCCCAGGGACGGTCAGACTGAACCCAGAGTGCGCCCTGTGCGTCAAGAGTGATGATGGGTATGCGCTTCCTATCTGACAGGATCGAGCATCTCAATTCTGAACGTTCTCTCACCTATCAGATAGCTGCATCGCACCATCTCTCAATATCAGTATCCCGATCTGCACAAGTTCAAAGAAAGCACAAGTTCAGAGTCAAAAAGAGTTGATATTCTCGGTGAGTGTCGATATTCTTTTTGAAACAGAGAGCAACCGAGTAACGAATCTCCGACCTCGAAAGAATAGAAAAGCATTCCCAGAAACTCATTAGCCCCTAGTGCTGCGAAACGAAACGTGAGAACCGCGAGAAAGGCTGTGCAGCTGGGCATCCCTTGCAACCTAACCAAGCCGGAATTATGGAGAGTACTAGAGTGTATTCAGACCCATTTGATACCTTGGATAAGTTCTGCAGAATAGTTCGCGAACAGTGAAGGTTGCATAAAACGGTAAAGGCACTCCTCTTCTTCGAGCCTGTGCTCGCCGTAGGATACTGCCAGGCTAGCAAATGTCACCCGATATTGTGCCGCGCTGCTACGATAAAATGGCAAGAAAATAGTCAGAAGCCGCAGGAAAGAGAGAAGACTACGAACACAACAGCCAAAATAGGAGCGAAGAAAGAGATGAAAGCAAGAAAAGAGCGCAGAGATGCGAGAAAAATGGAGAGAATCGAAGAAAAGAAGCGAAAATTGGCAAGGAATTGAGAGAGAAGTGAGAAGAGAGGAACATTCCAGAAGAAGAAGTAGTGAGAAGCGACGGCAATTGAGCCAGAGAGTTTAGAGATGCGCAAATTAGGCACCAGACAGCGCCAAAGATACAGAAGTAATTATAAAAGTGATCGCATTCAGAAAACGATTGGAGCAGGATTGAAGAAACAGAGTAGTAAGAAAGTTCGAGAACAATGAGCGCGAGAGGAATAATGAATGAGATTGTCATGTGAAGCAGATACAGAAAGAATCACGTACCGAATTGTCGAAAATACAAATTATTGTACCTGTATTTGTCAACCGATGATTGAGATGAAGAATCGGCTGCAATGAGAAGAGATTATTGTTTCTTAGCTGCCGAAGGAGAAAGACAATTATAATATCGGAGGCTGGATGAATTTGAGGAAACAGGGAATCAATAACAGGCTAGGCTTGCAATGGGTACGGCATTTCAATTGTCATATTTTTTCACTGCGGGGATAGGAGAAAATCGCAGATTTAGAAATTCAAGAACCTTTAGAGGAGTTGTGAAACGAACCGGCTAGTATTAATATTGCAACAAGTGAATTAGAATATTTATTGGTATAGTACAAAGGGAAGCGAATATCGACCATGCAGTGAGTAAGAAACTATGAGGAATTTCCAAAACACGAACTGCGCAGGCATTCATAAGAAAAATTCAAAACTAGTATTGATGATTCAGAAATCGCACGATTTCAAGAAATCTGCGCAACAAGAAAAGCGCAGGTATAGATGGTATGAATACGACCCAAGCATGATATCACAGTTTCAGAAATCGGGCGATCTTAGGGAATCTACGTAACAAGAATAGCGCAGGTTCTTCAGCACAAACTTCGCGTGCACTGCAGTACTTGAGATTCGTGCAGAAATAATAGGAAAAGAAGCGCTGTGAAAGGAAAAAGGATTGAAATAGACATCAGGAGCAGAATTATGAAAAAAAAGAATTGAAAACGTCAGCAGTGATTCAGAAGGACCATAGAACAATCCGATTCCTACATCGAAGCTCGGAGATTACGCTCTTGATAATTTGCATGACTCCTATTACATCTACTTCGACCTGGATAGCCTGATGATGATGATGACAAAGAATGAAGAGAGTCAGGCATAGATCGCACACTGTTGCGAGCAGAACTCATTGATATTCGTACTGCAAGTTCGGATTAGCATTGAAATCGATCTGTGATCGATTTTTTTCTCTTTTTCCAATTCTATCTCGTCGGTCAGACAACGCTGTCTACTCGGTTTCGCCCTAACCGACAATCCGATTAGTCGATATTCGCACAAGAATCACGCTCGCTCATGCTATCGCACCTTATTGGATAATTTACATTCGCTTCAAACCCTCTAAGGCATCATTCCGGTGCATTTCCTCCTGGTTTCAACAACAGTGCGCAGCACGGAATCAGCAGGCAGCATCAAGACAACAACACAGCCTCACTCGATAAAGTCATTTTTCAGTTCGGAATAGTTCTTTCCTAACCGAAAAAATCCGGATCGCAGCAAACTGATATTTTCCGTCCAGATTTAACGAAAACGCGTGGCACTAAACCAACGGATGCAATCGAGTAGAGTCCACGCTTTTCTCGCTTATGATCTCGAGCGGAAACGTGTCGAAGAATAGTTTTTACAAAGCGGGAAAGAGCGTAATAACAACCGAGCCAGTAGGCGCTTCGGATGTCACTTGCGCACGCAGCGTGAAACGAGCAGGTATCGGTGCCTAGAAGAAATGCGCAGGATCGAACATGATCTTTCAGAGCCCCAATAGCATCTGGAATAGCATCGAAATCTATAGAGATCAAAGATCATCGGCACTGCTCTGGATCAGCAAGAGAACTCGTAATCGAGGCAGTCTGCAGAGAATCAGCGAACCACTCACAGGTCGTGTACTATTGCTAGCAGAGTTCAGTGAGATTCGAAATGGACAAGTTCGGATTACCAGCAACATCAAAGAACGATCAGTCTCTCCTTACTTTACGCTCTTTAACAGGTCAGACAGATCGAGATAGTTTGTAGAACGAAGAGTATAAGTTCACTCGGTTTCAGCTCAACCTATGATCCGATTAGTCGATATTCGCGAAAAAAATCACGCAGTCATCGCGATCGTTATCTATTGGAATTGTTCATGTAAAGGAATGTGAAGATCAACTACGCAGACCAACCGGCTCGAGACTTCATGCACATGCAGTGCATCAAACCAGCGGGTGCACTCGATTCAGTTCAACCATTAATCAGAATAATTGTTCTATTATAAGCAGACCTCGAATCTCATCGTCTCTACCAATCTCATGCAGACTTCATGAACGCGTGTGGCACCAAAGAAGTGGGAAACGATGGAACATTCGAAACAGCTGATCGCTGATGCGATACGCCTGAGCCCAGTGAAAGATGAATTTGGTTGTACAGCCGGAAAGGCAGCAAGATCGCTTTAGCTCTACATCATCACGGCTTGATCAGCGTGTGCAACATAAACTCAACTGGGAATCTCAAACATCTCCGAGCATGGCAGAGACTGTTCTCCTTGCAACATTGATTTTAGACAACGAAGACGACAGAGAATCAACGGTGTCTCTTGAATCGAGACTTCATCTGCGCACGCAGCAATAAATCAGCAAGTAATTGTAACGGATAGAAAATTCTCTCCCAATGAGTCGCGTCTACTACGCGAACAATATTGGTTTGAGAGCTTCATGAGAGCATTTCATCAATACGGTGAATCCTATCCAGACTTTACCAATCTGTGCGGCGCCGAATCAACAGGCAACATCTCAGACCAACTCGAAATCATATCGATAACCTCAATATTATTTTTATAGAAAAGGAGGAGTCGCATATTGAAGTTGAAGAATGTTTTCTATTTTCAGAAGCTTGCGTGGCATGGATAGGGACCACAAGCCACGCCCCTTTTTAGTGGACAAT